>JANFCV010000542.1:0-70431 GCA_024500475.1 Phthorimaea operculella
AATTATCTTTATTTAAAGATATTTAAAATCGCTATTAGAGCTCCGTAACATATTCACTTCACAATGGGTCTTTCTTTCTCTAGTTAAATACTTCTTTATATCTGTCGTGTCGATTCAATAAATGACCCCATAACCTACCATCCCACAAAATTTGTAACATAATATTTATTCATATTTTTCATATTTTTTCCATTTATTCTTCAGGAAAACACCTGATCCAGTACAGCATAGTCTCCGGAGACGCTGACCACCGCTTCATCATTGAGCCTCACACTGGAGCCATCAAGACAGCGGCTCAATTAGACCGGGAAGTCAAGGCTTCATACCTGCTTAACGTTCGCTGTGAATAACCCTTCCAGCTTCGATCAGACCCAGGTTCGTACCGCCACTGTTTTTGACATTCTGCCACGGGGCTATCCTATCCTACTAATATTATAAAGGCGGATGTTTGTGTGTGTTTGTTACAACATCACGCAAAACGGCTGTTTAGATTGACATGAAACTTTGAAGAAATATAAAGGGCATCTGGAATAACACATAGGATACTTTTACCACGGAAAATGTCTCATTCCCACGGGATCACGCATTTTCCAATATTTTTGAAATAGGTGGCGCGGACTGAGCCGATTCGCGTTTTAAACGTTTTCGCCGAAAACTAACAGCGACATCTCTTGGCAAATAATGCTTTCTTCCCGCGGAATAATAGGTTGCAGCGGTGAAACCGCTGACGGGCAGCTAGTAAAGAATAATGCCCTATTAGGCCGAAAAGTCAAGGCTTCGTACCTGCTTACTGTTCGGGCTGTGAATAACCTTCCAGCTTCGATCAGACCCAGGTTTGTACCCCACTGTTTTGACATTCTGCCCCATACAGGAGCTATCAAGTCATCGAGAAGTCAAGGCTTTATACCTGCCTAATGTTCGGACTGTGAATAACCCTTCCAGCTTGATCAGACCCAGGTTCGTTTCATTACTTTTAAAACATTTTCCCTATAATTGAGCTATTAAGACTGCCGCTCTATTACACAGAGATGTCAAGTTTTCATACCTGCTTAACGTTCGGACTGTGAATAACCCTTCCAGCTTCGATCAGACCCAGGTTCGTTTCATTACTTTTAAAACATTTTCCTATAATTGAGCTATCAAGACTACTGCTTTATTAGACCAAGAAGTCAAGGCTTCATACCTGCTTAACGATCGGACTGTGAATAACCCTTCCAGCTTCGGTCAGACCCAGGTTTGTACTGTCACTGTTTTGTCATTCTGCCCACATGGGAGCTATCATTATTGCTGCTCTATTAGACCGAGAAGTCAAGGCTTCATACCTGCTTAACGCCGGGCTGTAAATAACCCTTCCAGCTTCGATCAGACCCGGGTTTGTACCGCCAGTGTTTTGCCATTCTGCTCCATACGGAAGTTACTAAGACTGTAGGCAATTGAGTCGAAAAGTAACTAAAGGTCCTTAACATTTGGACTATGAATAATCCTTCTAGCTTCTGACAGAACTATGTTTGTTAATCATCTTCATCATCATTAGTATCGTCAAAACAACTTCTGCGAGACAATAATTTTGAGTCGATTGCTCTCAAAGACTGCAAGGTCACGGTATAATTTCCACAGATAATGAATGGACCCGAATTGATATGGCAACATTATTGATTGCCTTCTATCATTCATTATACTTACATGTCATATGAGCAGGATGTCAAAAATAATTTTGCCAGTTTGGGTCCATTCTGTATATGCGTATAAATTGTACCAAAATGTTAAACACACCTAGGAACAACAACATTTAATAAATAGTATAGTTTTATTGTTGAATTTACTTTATGCTGCTGTATTTAAGTTATACACTTTACGATTCAGGTAAGATGAATAATATGTATTAAGATCTTAGATATCCTATTTTTATTGTCTAAGACAATGCATAGGAACTATACATACTTACTATAATTACATAGACTCTTTTAAGTGTAGGTCTATTTCACGGTTATTAACTCAAAAATGGTGTAGATTTAACATACGAATAAAACTACTTATCATAATAATTTTAGAAAAAGAAAATACTATTTTGGTGTTAGGCCAGTAAACAATTTTCTTGGATGATTTTCAATATCTCGATTGGTCTTTACCCAGCATAGGTTGCATCCCTAAACAGATAACTTGAACTACTGATAGCACTTAATGTTTCGCACATAATGCAATTTCTTTTGTATAGTTTTTCTTTTCCGTAAATATTTTTTTAACCAACGAAAAACCAAAGAGGTAAAGGTTCTCAATAATTTTACCGACGAAAAACCAAAGAGGAGAAGGTTCTCCACGAACTTTTATTATTTTTACTAAGTACCTATTTATTTATAGTTTATCAAACGACTCAAGTCAGGTACCTACCTACAGAATGCAGGAAGCAATAAGCGCTGATCTTGATGTTGCTAAATCGATTTCCAACTAACACATTAGGAATCATCTCGCGCTTCTGGATATCGAACAAAAAGTTAATGTGTTCCGGAGCAATCTTGCCAGTATTATGAATCCTATCTTACTTACAGTAAGGCTGTTCGATAGGCCATATTCGACAGCTGTCAAACCCATACTAAAAGACATGTCAATAAAGAAAATAGACCTTATGTCATAGCATTAACATGATTGTAATAATAAAAAAGAATCGTATTTTATCTCGTATTTAGTCACGTAAATTCAGGTAGTTTGAGATATGACAACTCGCGCAAAATATCTTTTATATCATATTCATACAATTAATACATTTGCGATACAATTTTAACTGATTTTACGTAGGTATATCATTTAACAATTAACTTACAGAAATTGAAGAAAAAAAGAGAATAAAATATTTAAAATTTTCAATTTACTTACAGAAGCCAATTTCTTCACAGGTCCAAATAACCTTAGAAGATGTGAACGACAACGCACCAGAGTTCGGAACATCATCTGTGAGGGTGTCTGTGGCTGAATCAGCAGCTATCGGCTCCGTGGTCTACGCAGCCAGGGCTTCTGATGAGGACGAGGGGAAGAACGGGCAGGTGGCATACAGCCTGCTGTCTGCTACCGGACCTTCGAACACGTTTGCCGTGAATGCTCAGCATGGATTGGTTACTTTGTTGAGGTAAGTCTATAAGTATACCTACAGTGTTATGCTAAAGAAAGAAGTATATCAGGAATAAAGTCTAATTTCAGAAAGAGCGGTGGGGCGTTTACCCATGCGGTCCGGATTTGATCCCCGATCGATGCATGACAATGTTTTCAATTCCTTCTTTTCATTTATAAAGTCTTTTGACAAGATATTGTTACAAGATTCTTATTCCAATTAGTTTTGATTTGACTATCTGTAACTTTGAGCAACTATCGAAACTACCAATTTTTGTGGTTATGCAAAAAAAATGCAGTTTTTGTAAACTTTTTGTGTTGATTCAGCTGCCACTACAAAAACTTCAGTTCTTGAAGTTTTAACAATCCTCTTCTTCAAGAACAATCAGTTAACATGTATTATAATGATCTATTTTCCCCAGGCCGTTGGACTACGAAAACTTGGTGCGTCACACCCTGATCATCTCCGCGAAAGACGGTGGAACTCCAGCCCTCAGCGCCAACCTGACCCTGGTGGTAGATGTCCAGGATGTTAATGACAATAGCCCTGTTTTTGAACACGATTCCTACACAGCCAATGTACTTGAATCAGAAGCTGTTAACACTAAAGTAAGTAGATATTGAATTACTTGTACTATCATGTGATACCGGTGTAGAATAGCTTCACCGCATTCCTACCTATGGGTGTCGTAAAGGATACTAAAGGATGAATTCAAAGAATGGGCAGCAGCGTTCCCTGTGAATATCTACAATAACCTTGCACTTTGCTCGCCAATCTGCCTGCCAAGCGGCAATATCTTCTAATTGGTGGAGGTCCATGTCCAGCAGTGGACTGTTGTGGCTGTAGTAAAGTAGACATAAACATTAAATAATGACTTGAACTAGGTACCCTATAATTTATTCTGCTACGTTTCTTGCCCATTCAGTGTTGACATTCAGGGTAATTGGTAATTTGAATATTTTATTAGGCTAACCCATAAGGCAACTACAAACAAAAGATTGATTAAAGCTAGTTTGGTTACGTGTAGGTGGATATTTATAACTGCAATATAGAATGATTCATGGTTTGTTTGTAAGACAAAATATGTTTTATATTTTATTTTATAAACTCTGAAAGATGTCTCATTAGATAGTATTGATTAATCCTTATAACCGGACAACATCGTAAAACATCCTTTACCAAATGTAACTTTACGTTTTCCTTTACAGATACTGGAAATACAAGCCATAGACAAAGATACAGGCAACAACGCAAGAATAACCTACAGAATAATTTCCGAAAACTCCACTTCAGAGGAATTCTTCAAAGTACAATCGAATTCTGGATGGGTGTACTTAGCTAAAGCTTTAGACAGAGAAGCTCTCGATAAGCATACAATGACTATAACAGCTACTGACAATGGTATACCACCGCTATCTGCAACTGCAAGTCTAGTTATCAATGTCATTGATGCAAATGACAACGATCCTGTCTTCTCGAAAGCTGCGTACGAGTTTCAAGTAGAAGAAAACAAAGAATCGGGAGCGTACAAGATCGCTGCTGCTGACGCTGATATGGGTGACAACGCTGTGGTTACAGTCTGTTTCCTTCAAATACGAGTTTCAACGTTCATCCAGTTTCAGGTAAGCAATTTGTTTTGATACAAAATGAGCTTGCAGAAATAAGCAAATCAGGTACCTACTGATAACTAAAGACACAGGTTTGAATTCTTCTTGCTGTAATGTAATTTTGTAAGCTCTCTTCAATTTGCATAAATTCTGAAATACACTTTTATGAGATCTAGGTAGATACCTATTATTATTACTTAGAGGCTATCATCCAGCATCATACATTAAGTCGTCTATGTAAAGTTCACAAAGTTTTACCAAGAGATTAAAGTTTTATTTTTACCGGAACCTGTCAGTCATTTACATGGAGTTGATCCAACATGTACATTTTACGCAACTTTATTACCCAAACATGTTTTTAAATAATAATTACATGATATTACAAAACCGTTATAGATTTATTGCTGGTGCTGATCATTTTTAACATGCCAGCCGAGCGGGTGGCCCCGTACCAGTACAAACTTAACCGGTTGATTATAATTATTATACCAAACATTATACTAATATGTCTGCTAATGTTGTCTCTTTTGAACAACTATTTCGCGGACGATGGAAGTCGTATTTACTGTTTATTTATTACTTACACAGAACTCTAGGCAGTCAGAGGTATGAATTATGAGCTTAATATTTGAGTTTGTTCTAATGAATTCTTAGATGCACGTGGTGAAAAATAAAACCGTGTTGCAGAATCACTAGCCAAATATCACTTATTGACTAAAAAGTTGTGATTTCTATAAATTGTACAAAATTCTTTCCAAAAATATATTTTCGTAATTCCAACGAGCCGCGAGGCCCAGTGTTTGATCAAACAGATTCACTCCTGCCCTCTCGACCATTGTTTAGCTTGTCGGCACTTTTGAAAGCTAAAACCCAAAGTATGTTGTGCCTTAAGACTCATCGACTTGGCAAACATCATAGATAAACACCACGTTAATACCTGCTCAATAAAAAGAAATAGAGAGCAAACGGTATATTTGCTTTTTAACTTCCTATGATGTAATTTTTTAACTCCTAAGAGAATTCTGTGGATATTAAAAGTATAGTTTTATTCGATTGATGTAATTGAAAGAAGAGTTGAAGAATTTGATAGGATGCAAGAATTTTCGAGTGAAGCGCGGACACCTGACCGGTTTTAATCGCGCAAGCATCGACACTTATCGTCGGAATCGTGTGAGTTTTTCGCCTCTCGATATGGGCGTCCGCAAAAAAGGGGGTGGCATCGTTATCGACTGGATAACTGACTGATGAATGGTGAACCGTTCCAACTCAATTCGGCTTATCGACCATCAACACCCTGCGAGCTAGTTAGCGAATCTTTAGCAAGGGAAGGTCCACTATATGCTGAAATTCGTAAATCATTCCCCATGACGTCTGTATGTGGTCCCGATCCGCGATCGAACATTCAGATTTGAACAGGTGCCGATACAATGTTTTCGGTAGCAAAAACTCCTGCCTTTTATGCGCATAATCGCATCATCGTCTTGCTCATTTTATTCGTCGGCACCTCAAAGATGGTCGATACCGAACCCTTTTAGATGCCCGGATTTGCGTCGTTACTTATAATTTTAATTTGCGTCTATTAATCAATCGTTTACGGTATTTTTATTGGAAAGGTCGCACCACTAGTCCGACGAGATATCCGCTACGGAGGCAGTCCAGAATAAATTTATGCGCGTCAATTGCGAGTTATAAACGTCGTCGCGCGCGCATACGTCGTGACCCGGCATTAACTATTATTAAAATATTGCGATGTAGGAGCCTGGCTATTCTCTCCCATGTTTTATTACAAGCCTTACCAACCAGATACTGTCGTCGAGTATTTAAAGCTCATACGTTACAAATGTACGTGTAGGACGCTGTACGGCCCTACAACTCGTTTCGTTGACGGATACCTTTTATTTTCACTGTTCTCAAATGAATTATAGGCGTAAAATATTGTTGGAATCTGGCTTGCGACGGTGTGACTATAAATTGTAGTAATGATACGAAATAAATATAGCCAGAGAAACAAAAAAGGTAATTGTGATTACAGAAAAAAGCTAAAGCTCGTCCATGTCTATTGCCTCGATGCTTAATGAAGGCCATATTTTACGTTTTTGCAGAGAACAAAATGAAGTATGGTTCTACTTCTCTCATAACTTGGTCAGCATTCTTACCTTATATTATCAAAACAAAATCCGGCTCGCTCCAATATCTGTGCGGGTAAAATAACGATGAACATTTTTTTTCTAGAGCTCGATTCACATCGCTCATTACGCCCGTCGCTGCCACGTCTTATTATCCTCCGACAGCTTTATCTTTGACCACACCAAATGCGCCCTTATCGTCACTGTATAATGATCGTTTTCGGTTGGACCATTTATATAAAATAACGTTCGAGGTTCGCGGTCGGTTCTGTCATCACGATTTTAGGTTCCCAATACGGTTTGGACCCTCAGATAATCATAGGTATTCTGCCGCAGGCGATCTCTTTATGAATCCTAATTTCGGGTTTGGACATCATGATAATCGTTACGAAATTGACAAAATTCTTACGCGGAGGTGCGGTTAGGCATCAACGGGAAATTTGTTTTGGACGTGATGTTTCGTTATTATAGGTACCTGAAATTGAATCCAATCAACGAAACAAATTATCAAAACCTCAAAATTAGTTAATTCAGGCCAAAGAATGATATTTATAGTATTATTTTTTGCTACAGGAATAATCACGACCAAAGAGAGATTGGACAGAGAATTCAAGTCATCCTACTCCTTGTTTGCCGAAGCAAAAGATCAAGGTCCTCTTCCCCGCTCGAGTCGAGTTCCAGTTTCGATCAAAATCACTGATGTCAATGACAATGCTCCAGAAATTGTGGATCCTAGAGAAGACGTGGTCAGCGTGAGAGAGGAACAACCACCTGGTGCAGAAGTAGCTAAAGTCAAGGCAATCGACAGAGACAATGGAGTCAATTCTACTGTTACCTACTCTATATTGAAGGACAAAAATATGGATGGCGTTGGTGTTTTGTTATTGATCCCAAACTGGAGTTATCAAAACTAGCACAGGTAAGTTTTGGGAAGTTAGACTTCAAAATTAGTATTAACTTTTTTTTTTGTTTATCATTATAAGCATGACGATATTAATTGAAATAATATTTTTATGTTTCAGTTCTAGACCATGAAGAAAGATCAATCTACAGATTAACTGTAGCAGCAACAGATGGAGGAAAACCACCAAAACAAACAGTCAGACAGTTGAAAGTCGAAGTTTTAGACCTCAATGATAATAGACCTACATTTACCAGTTCAAGTTTGTCATTCAAAGTAAGTATAAAGTTTCACACATCACAAAAGCTTATTTATGAAGGATCAAGTGCTGATGCCACATAATATTAAAAGTAAACATCTGAACTAAAATCATAGAAGGTTCCTAAATAAACATTTAATTTCACAGGTAAAGGAAGATGAGAATTGGCTACGTTGTTGGCACAGTTGCCTGTTGCGAAAGTTACATTCAAGATAACTTAGTAAATGCCGATGAAGAAAGGCAAATATCCTACTTATTGATGCCTTTGACAGCTGATCATTTACCGGGCACTTTGAAATAGACAGAAAACGGGCTCTTTGGTTGTGGCAAGACAACTAGATAGAGAAATTCAAGACGAGTACCGGCTAGAAGTGCGAGCTTTAGATACATCCGCAACAAACAACCCACAAAGTAGCGCTGTCACAGTGAAAATTGAAATCGTTGATGTAAATGACAATGCCCCGCAGTGGCCGGAAGATCCTATCAATATTGAAATACAGGAAAATAAACCTATTGGCTCGATCGTATACAACTTTACTGCTAAAGACGCAGATTTTGGACCTAATGGAGAGCTAAATTTTCACATTGTATCTTCTCTACCTTCTACCAAGAATGTTTTCAACTTAGATCCTTTAACAGGATCTCTTACACTTACCTCAGCGTTAGACTATGAAATATTGAAAGAATATTGGTTAGTTGTTGAAGCTACAGACTTAGCAACGAATGCATCTGAACGGATGTCTACCCTAGCGACTGTACACATTTCTGTCACTGACGCAAATGACAATATTCCTACATTTGTATCTGCCAGCAAAGCTTCGGCATCTCTGAATACTTTATCAGGTACTTTATACCAGGCGCTAGCTGTAGATGCTGATTCAGGCGACAATGGAAGAATTTCGTACTACATCTCTAGCGGAAACGATCATGCCTACTTTTCTATGGAATATGATAGTGGCAAATTGACCTTTTCAAAGAAATTTTCTTCAGACATTTTAAAAATAAGACCGGACAGTACAAACTGAATCTAACAGCATCAGATCATGGAGTTCCTTTTCCTAAACAAAGTCATATGATACTGTCATTGAATTTACTGGAGTCTACTAATGTTCCTCCAAGATTTATTGATTCGTTCTACAGAGCTAATATCAGTGAAGACATAAGGCCGGGTAGTTTTGTATCTCGTCTTAACGCCAAATCTTCTAGAGGAAATTCAGGAAACTTGACATATTTGATCCCGCCGGGAGTGGCTGATGACAAATTTACCATAGATGAAAGACTAGGAACAATCACCGTCAAATCTAAGATAGATCGTGAAGAAAGACACCAATATGTATTCCCAGTTTACGTTACTGATTCTAGCACTCTTCAATCTACTACTAACTTCGATGTTGCAACTGTATCTATAAGCGTTTTAGACGTAAACGATAATCCGCCTACATTCAAGCAAGGTTCCTGCTATCCATTAGCAGTTCCAGAAAACAATGAGCCAGAAGTTATTCATACAGTAGCAGCAACGGACAAAGATATCGGCGCTAATGGCGTTATTACGTACAGTATTACTTCAGGAAACAATGGAAATAAATTCTCAATCGATTCAACAACTGGAAAATTGACAGCTAGAACGTTGGATCGTGAAACACAAGCAAAATATCATTTGACTGTCACAGCTTTTGATCATGGCTCGCCAGTAGCTTTGCAAGGATCCTGCAACATCACCATTTTAGTAGAAGATCAAAATGACAACGACCCTGTTTTTGACACTGGCCATTATTCAGCTGCTATCCCTGAAGATGCGTCGATTGATACATCAGTCATTAAAGTCAGAGCTACAGATGCCGACTTAGGATTCAACAAACGCATTGTTTACTCTTTAGCTAATGAAAGTCAAGGATTATTCAGAATAGACAACAAAACTGGGATTATCTTCACAACTGGGTAAGTTTTAGTTTGATTGAGTAGTTTTAGTTTTGCTTTACTTATAATTTTGAATTCCTGCTAAATATTGATTCGGTTTTGTTTACAGAACATTTGATAGAGAAAAAGTTGCTGTATACCATTTCGAAGCAGTAGCAACTGACGAAGGTCGCTACATAGCGTTCCCAAAGAGTGCCAGTGGAAGTGACCATCAATGATGTCAATGACAATAAACCTGTCTTCACAAAATATCCGTTCCGGGAACAAATTGCTAAACTGACTCCGCCTGGACAAAGTTTACTTCGCGTCGCAGCAACTGATATCGATGCTGGAACAAATGCCGAAATTCTCTTTGAGCTTGTGGACACCTTCAACAACAAATTCCGAATTAATCCAACAAGTGGAGTTTTAACGGCAACGCAGAGTTTGGCTAGTGAAAATGGAAAACTTATCCATTTGAAAGTGATTGCTAAAGACAAAGGAAATCCACCGCAAAGTTCAATTGGTTTGATCGAAATTCGAGTGGGTGATACCCGGACCACTTGCCCACACTAAACTTCCAAAATGCTACCTACAATGTCACTATTGAAGAGAACTTGCCTTACGGACGAGACGTGCTGCAAGTAACGGCTTTGCGTAGCGACGGACGACGCCAGAGAATATTTTACGAATTCGGGAATGGAAATGACCAATACGCTTTTGAAATAGACTCTAACACAGGCGTAATAAGGGTGAATAATTCAGCAAATCTGGATTACGAATCTTATCCCGGCCCGAAGCGGCAACTCGTCGTGGTCGCCCGAACAGAAGGCGCGCCAGTCTTATACGGTTATTGCGATGTAACAATAAATCTGCTGGACCAAAACGACCACGCTCCCAGATTTACGCAACAACAATACATCGCGAACGTTCTAGAAGGGAATACTAAAGGCGAATTTGTCGTGCAACTCGCCGCAAAGGACGACGACCGCGGGGCGAACGCGAGGATCCTATACCACATAGTAGACGGCAACCACGATAACGCATTTATTATTGAACCGGCGTTCTCCGGTTCGGTCAAAACGAACATAGTGTTGGATCGTGAGATAAGAGAGACGTATAAATTGACAGTTATTGCAACAGACGAGGGAGACCCACAAATGACCGGCACCGCTACTCTCCGGATCAATGTAGTCGACGTCAACGACAATCAGCCCACATTCCCCCCGCCGAACGTCATTTCGGTATCTGAAGGTACGTTTGTTTTCAAGTTTTTGTTTTCGCTTGCGTATTCGGTTTTAAATTGCTATAGGGCGGCCTACCGACTTTTCGAAATAAATTGGTAGAACAAAAAGCGTTTCACAAAGAGGGAGGCATTTTACATAATTTGTATTCTCGACTCCGCGACTGGCTTACATTGCGACTTTTCGATTCCAACGCCGAGATTAAATAAAAGGGACTCCTTTAGGATCAATATTTATTGGATGGTATTACATTTTTTTCGAGTGCATGTTTTAGCGGTGCCTCCCCAACGGTCCGTGTTCGTTCTTTTTTAGTTTCTTTGTTTTTGTATCATTGTACGTCGACGGAGGTTTTGTATTGGAGCCTTATTTTGCGGATCGTTAAAGCGGCAGTCAAACGAGAGAGTATCGCGGACGTTGAAAGTATTTATGTTTTCTTTTATCGTTTTACAGGAGCGGAAGTCGGGACGGTGCTCACATCTGTTACGGCGAACGACGTTGACACGTATCCTCCTTTGAAATACTCGATAATACAGGGAGATAATACTTTTTCGATAGACAGATACAGCGGGAAGATAGTTTTGAACCAACCCTTGGATTTCGAGACGAGGAAAGAGTATGGGGTCAACATAACGGCGTCGGATAATGAGCACGTAGCGAAAACTACACTCACGATCAAAGTCACAGATGTGAATGATAACTCTCCCGTATTTGATGACATATCGTATAACAGGATATTGCCTGGTAAGTGACCGTTAATAAATCCAACCTTATTGCCTTTAAATTTTGGGAATAAGCTTTAATTCGAGTTGAGGTATTTTATGACTTTGTAAGAAGCATCCGTTATCAAGCGTTACCTCGTCGTAAAAAGTTAAGATCAAAATCAATGATGGATGATGTATTAGTCATAAAGAGTCATCCAAATAACGCTTTACTCTGAAAGTAGTTGAATTTGTCACGACATTACAATTTTTTCAACACGCATAGGTATATCACGCACGCCTGTGTCCCATGCAGGTTAGGCATAGCGTAAACGGGTTTAGAAAATGGCCATTCAGAAGGCTGTATGTCTCCATAGTGACAGGTTGTCAGCCTGTTGCCTAAAGTTGTAATACTCATCAATTCTCAAATCCCTTAGTCGTTTCTTATGACACCCACGGGAAAGATATAAGGTGATCCTATTCTAAGCCGGGGTGATGCTATTTTTTCCAAGAAGACTTATTTTTCTATTATTTTGTTTACTCAACTCATTTTATTTTTTTAATTTCCGGTATTTCCTTCCAAATTCCAGAAGGCACCGGCTCTCTCGAGATCGGCTCAGTCAGCGCGAAGGACCAAGACAGCGGCGAAAACGGAAAAGTCGGGTACTCCTTCCTCCACCCAACTAAGGGCTACTACATCGACTCCCTTACTGGCATTATCTACGTCAACTACAGCGCCTTGCCTCAGCAAAGAGACACTCAGCTGGCAGTGGTCGCCACCGATCATGGGAAGCCAAACAGAAGCGCTGTGGCCTCAGTCAGGATCAGCACTGGGGCGTCTTCGGAGATCAAGCCGTTTATTGGACAAGACACTTACAGGTAAATTTGAAAATTACGTAATTAATTAAACATATTTGTAGACAATTTAACAATTAATGAAAAATTATCGACGCGCCCTAAAAGTTGTGGTTTTAGGTACACATTTTTATTTTCATTTTGATAAAGTTTTCGAGTCAAAAGCTTGTTTTTGGATGTGGGTCTACAGACGGCGATAGTACAGAAAGTTTGTTAACCTTTTCTCTTTCTCCTACTTTCCAGGATCACAGTAAATGAAGACACGGAGAAAGGCACCTCCTCCTACAGATTGGCGCCATCAACGATGTCCTCAAGAAGTACAACCTGGAATTCCACATCATCTCCGGCAACGAAGGAGACGCCTTCGATGTCACCCTGGATGGAGCCTTAATGCTAGTCAACAAACTTGATAGAGAAACTCAAGACTCTTATGTGCTCGGCTTAGCTGCTATTGAGCAAGGAAAATATTATCCAATAACCAAAACAAGACATCTATTACAATATTTGTCACTGTTGCTGATTCAAATGATAACGCTCCCGTCTTTTCTACTAACGACTTCGAGATAACCGTCAGCGAAGATGTCAAAATTGGCTACACGCTGACTCAACTATCGGCTACGGATTCAGATCTATTTGGAACACCTAATTCAGCGATTATTTACAATATCACTTCAGGAGACGATGAAAAATTGTTTTTCATTCATCCAACGACGGGTATTATTACGGTTAACAAAACTCTTGATTATGACACCAGAAATACTGAATACAAACTAATAGTAGTGGCTTGTGATCAAGGAATACCATCACTTTGCAATGCAGCATACGTAAAAGTCGGAATCATTGATGAAAACGATAACGCACCTACGTTCCCTGTCACAGAATACTTCGAAACTATCGGGGAAAATGAACGAATTGGAACTGCAGTATTCACTGCTAGAGCTACAGATCTAGACAAAGGCAGATATGGAAAACTAAACTACTCAATTATTCCTCTACATCTAACTACAACAGAAACGATGACTCATGGAAAATGTTCCAAATTGATTCTTCTACCGGGTCAGTCAACTCAAATGCTGTATTTGACTATGAACAGAAAAATAAATACGAGTTTTCGATCAAGGCCTCAGACCTCGGAGGCAAAAGCTCGACTGTAAAAGTGAGAATTGATATCGAAAGTAGAGACGAATTCTATCCCCAATTTACTCAGAAAACCTACAATCTTCCTCTTCCAAAATCAGGCCCCATACCTGCTGGATATGAGATTGGACAAGTAACTGCTACAGATAGAGACAAAGGCATTGATGGAAGAATTGTCTACCAACTGTCAACTTCTCATTCTTACTTCAAAATAAACAGGACGAGCGGTTACATCATTATGAAGAAGAGAGTAGATTCTGTATCTAATCTATTTGGCTCCGATAAATCTATTAGCCTCGTTGTTACCGCAAGTTCTGGTAGGCAAGGATCTTTAACAAACAAGACTGCAGTAGAAATTACGCTAGATCCGTTAGCTATTGTGGATGTTAACCGTGGAGGAATAAATGATACAGAAGTAGCAGTCAACACTGGCCTATCTGACTGGGCACTGGGCTTGCTTATTGCTTTCATTTTTATCATCATTATATTTGCCGCAGCATTTCTATTTCTACACATGAAAAATAAGCGACATAAGAAAGTCAATAAGCCTGGGTTGAACTCTGAAGGCGTTGGCGCAACGAACAGTTATGTTGACCCGAGTGCCTTTGATACGATACCAATAAGAAACACTGGAGCAGTAAATGCAAACTTCGCGCCACCGAAGTATGACGAAATACCACCATACGGCCCTCACACAGCCAGCTCTAACTCAGGTGCAGCCACTACTTCAGAACTTTCCGGATCTGATCAGTCAGGTTCAAGTGGTAGAGGGTCCGCAGAAGATGGAGAGGATGGCGAAGATGAAGAAATTAGAATGATAAATGAAGGCCCACTACAAAGGGAGCATAGACAAACTAATGGAGTAGACGATGACAACCTTTCGGATGTGTCAGTTCATAATACTCTAGAATATTTAGCTAGACTTGGAATAGTCGACACTGCCACTGGAGGTGGAGCATCGACATCTTCTAGAAATAACAATGTTGGGAACAAAGAAAACATGTTGCACCATGGCCCAATAAATTCAATGCACATGTTTGATGACGATGCTGGTAATGAAAACGATATAACTAATTTAATTTACGCCAAACTAAATGAAGTGACTGGAAGTGAACGCGCAAGCAGTGCTGATGAGGCAAGCGCTGCAGTCGATAGAGCCATGGCTTTGGGTGCATTTCCCAGTGTTCCAGGAGAAAACACAGCCGTTCCCACAGCTGGCCCGTCAATGACTGGTAGCCTCAGCTCTATTGTACATTCTGAAGAGGAACTCACCGGAAGCTACAACTGGGATTATTTATTAGATTGGGGCCCCCAGTACCAACCGCTAGCCCACGTATTTTCTGAAATTGCAAGACTGAAAGACGATGCAGTGTCATTACAGAGTGCTAATAGTGCAGCATCTAGTGCTAAGAGTAAAGGGACTTCGATGTCTGGCAAAAGCGTACCCCCGCCTTTGTTGACGACTGTAGCGCCTAGAAGTTGCCCTGCACCATCGTTGGCTTGTAGGCAACCTCAACATTTACTGCCTAGATCTCCTATTAGTCACGACGTACCTGGTGGATTTTCTGCCGCTGGCCATGTCACCTTCATTCTCGCCTTCTTTATCACCTTTGGCTACTAGATCGCCTTCAATGTCACCCTTAGTAGGGCCTGGTCTTCCGCCAGTACCAGGATCCAGAAAACCTCATTCTTCAATGAGGATATAGAATTAGGCTTGTATTTAGAAATTTGTAAATATAATGACGACTGTTTGCCTCTAAGTATTGTTAGTATTTATTGTTCGCCGATCTGATCGGCCTAGCTTCTTTTTATTTGTTATCATTTTGTGCATGTCACCCGTCCTGCCCTGAATATGCTCAAAGTGATGTGTAAGCGCTTATTTAATACCGATTTTCCGGTAACTGTAAATATGTCATAATTCGGGTTGTAACTTTATGAACTTGTAAATAAACCTAGTGTAAATTTAGTGCCTTGTAAAATATTATCAAGACTGCCATGTTATTGTACTTTTTAAACAAAACGAGCTTTACTTGTGTAAGCTGTAAGTGTATTCTTAGATGCAATTATTGTAAGATTTTTACAAAGTTTATATTTTAAATGCAGTCACAAATTCGTCTACTTACGTCATACTTACATTTAAATCCACTGTGATTTTCTTTAAGTGTTAATGAAAAACCGCTCTGAATATCTTCAGAAATTAAATTTGACTCATTGTAGAGAGAGGCAAATCTTATCAAATAGAAAACTTTGTTGTATTCCACCCATATAGATCCCATGTAATATCAGAATAGTAAAAGTATATCGAAAGTAAATAATAAAAACTGTAATAAAATTGTATTAAATGGTGATAAATGATAAAATGTGTAGATGTATGTTATAAATTTTGATAGAATGCAGAGTAAATTGTAAATAAATCTTGTTTATAAAATTAATTTTAAGTCCAAATGACTGTCTGCGATGGATGTTTAAACGAAAATAAATACAATATAAAATTATTTTGGTTTTATTCCTTAAAACTATCACATTTTTTCATTATTATAATTAATATTAAAGTTATTGAGTGCAAAATTACTAACTAATGAGATATCACAGTTGGAAACTACAATACTACAAAATTGCCAAAGATTAATTTTTTGAATCAGTGCCAGTCAAGTCATACCATGTGGCCGATCCGACACTGTAAAATCGTGTTCATACATATTTAATTTAGCACCTCATGATTAAAATAAAAACAATACAAATTACTAATGGTATGTAACGTAGTGAATGAAATAGCTTGGATTATAATACCTTGGTTAATACCATGCCTAATATGTAACGTGAATGGAATTATCCAGTCATATAAAAGAGGATAGTTATATCTAGTTTGAAGGGTTTTCTAGGAACATAATCACGAAAGTTACAATATATTTAGATGATATTATCCGAATATTCATGATATATCTATAGGTGCTGCCTATTATGTCTTTTTTGCTTAAGTATACAATATTATTATCGAATTCACAACAAAATTATATAAATTTATTATGCACTTTTTGATTATTGTTCGAAATCATCGTGTGCTATCTACATTTTTGTAAAAAACCCACGGCACATTATTATATGTAGCAGAATAATCAGTCGGTTAACAACCGGTACAAAATACATACACAAAATGGGGTTTTAAAAGGTTTTCAAAACCAATCCTAACTAAATGATTTTCAAAAACGTAGGCATAAAAGCTGATAAAAACTTTTCGGTAGGAAATACCTACCGCGATGATAATACACCATCCTTTGCGACATAGCAAAAGTGGGAACCTTGTCACACTAAGAGCACACACAAATCGCCCCTAACAACTAAACAAGATCAAAACTAAGTCAATGTACCAAGGTTCTAAGTCGACAATATTGTTCCAAATGACTTTATAACTATAAAAAATCTTAAATACTTGATAAATGCAGATCAATGGTAACTTGGTCAGAAGTGATGGATTGTTTGCCCACTGTAGCGGGGTCATCCAATGGTGTAGGTGCTGTTGTAGATTCCTAGAATATGAAAGAATATATTCACAAATTTCAAGGAAAGTTTTGTGCAACAACTCTTTTGAGCTCCGGATGATTCTGCTGCAGAAGTAAGTATAAAAATTGATATTTTTGAGTACAATTTTATGCCTATCACATTATTTCATTAGAAATATCAAACTTATAGTTCATGAATATTGGATACATTGTATCTATGGGTAAAATGTCAAAGAATATTTAGACGTGTCATGTATTCTAAGTTTTATATCAAATTCAATCTAAGTAGTAAATCACAAAAATTTACCACTGAGTTAGAAAACAACATGGAACATTAAATTCCACGACTAAAAAAGATTCATATTATTATGGTAGAAAATTGTACATTAGGTACTTACCATAGAAGCGACGTCGCAAGCCATCAGCTCGTTCTTGGAAAGGTGTTCCACCACAGCAGCAGCGTAACAATCGCCAAGCATGTTGTTCGTGGTCCTGATACGGTCACTGGAAATAAAATAGAATAGCCCATTCAAAAGGATTACTTTTTATGTGATCATCATACCAGATAATATATGGAACGGTATAACAAAATCTTAACAAGCATCATGAGAACTTGAAACTTTCAAGAAACAGATCGCGGGTTTTACATTTTACACTCTTTCTAAACTTCACACATCACAAACGTAATAAAGGCAGGGACCCCAATAGACAGGTAGCGTAACTTACTGAACTACTAAACTTATTCCCTGAGCAATAAATAGATACTCACACCAACCAATCTACAGCAAACAACAAGGATATGTCTTGAGGAGGAGCGTCCACAGCTGATAATACTACCAAGAGTAGAACCAGCGCTGCTGAAGGTACTGATGCTGAAGAAACTGAAGCAGCGGTAGAAGCAAGGCTAAGGACAAAAATAAAAATTACAATACATTTATACCCAGGCAGAAACATTAGGAAAGCAACAATCCCGATTTGGTTAAAACCATTTTGCGAATAATGTACTGAAACATACTACTTTTTCTTCTTTTCGTGTGGGACATTAAATCGTTTTTAACGACATACTTACTTACCTTATAATGACAATGTTTATTTTATAATTCACCATATCGTCACCCAGCAGTGATAACCTCGTAAAGCACAAATTCGCGATTTTTTTATTATTTTAGTTTTGGGAAGAAAAACTCGTAAGGCACATTTAGGACGAAGAACGGCGTAGCTACGATACTGGCAACACCTTCTATTGATGAAAATGAAAACCTCGGTATTGAACGACACGCGCGTTTTATCAAGTAAAACCTCGTATTTACTAAGCCGTGTCTTATGTTGTGTTCTAGTTTGTTGCGAAAAACACGTAACTGCTTTTACAAAAATATTCTATTAAAGAATTAATGTGATAATCTCGCATGTACGGTTGCAAGTTATTTATAGCCAGAGCGATTCTTTTGAAAACCTTGTATTTACCCGTTTACGAGGTCTTCAGACTAATAGAAATACTCAGAAATGTGGTTGCAAGATTTTCATTGATGACTGCGATACATTAAAAGTATTATAATAAATACTTTGGCGAGGTTTTCGTTATTATATAATTAAATTTTAAATCTAAACTATATACTGTTCTACGGTACTATAGTGTTGTGCAATGCCTTGCTTGGAATAGCATAACCCTGTTTGTACCCGTAGATGTCATAAAAAGTATAAAGGTTGGGAGTTGACAGCAGGTTTACCTACAAATGCAATGCTTGCCAATCAAAGCAAAATATCCGGGCGTTGTTTTGAACTTACTCCGAGGACAGGAGGATCTCTGGGGCGACACATAGGCTCTCCTTGGGTCTAGTCTTCGTAAGTGTATGTAGGTCCACCTTCAGGCCATGGCGAAGTCGAACCAGCCCGAAGATTCCCTATTAGCGATGCAAAGCAAGTTGTCCTCTTCTTAAGGTCCGGTAATGGCCTACATCATCCTTGTTTTGTCTCTCCACGTTGTCTTGTGTTATATAAAAGGTACGTGGAGGATGGAAGTCAAAGTGAAGATGTTCACAATCCTAACTACTAGACAGGGAGTAGTTGATTTTGATTGCTGTTCGCCAATTTAGTATAACCCTGTGGCAGACTTATCTGATTCAGAGAGCCTCTAGTTTGCCTTTGACAGCAAGGGCCTCACCGTAGAATGAGACTAGATCGCTAAGGCTCTTTTTGACCTCAATTGAATTCCTGATTGGTCAGGACTTTTGGGCATATTCTAGGACGGCTGCTATTTGACTCTTTTGTTTTGCAACCCGCTAACGCTTCGGGATCTCTCCCTTAGCAATACCGTGAGTAGCATCTACCGTATGAAATGGGCCATTACTTGACTTAAGTTGTGGCTAGCTCGAAGATTTCTCGTTCTGGATGAAGCGAGTATCCTCCGCTACCGCTTTGTTTCCATCGATCAGGTCGGTTCGGCACTTTACGGCATGATTTGGTTGATGTAGTCGGCAGGATGCAAGCCCCCAGAGTTAGGAATGTGGCTGGCTGCTGATACAGTCGTGAGAATTCACATGCAGTATGCTGCTTCCTGCACATCATGCAGTTTCTCTAGATGTGCCGGAACGGCTTGAAGAGGTGACATTTAGCTGTTTTGGTTGTCCTGGTATTCCTACGCTATCTCTCCGGTCATGAAGAGCTCCAGCTCCGGTCTCCTCCAGAACACCGTGATAGATGTCATAGATGCTTAGGGTGAGATTTGGCATTCGAGTCAGGTAAACAAAAAAACATGCGTCCTTCGCGTGCTTTGATCTGGCGCAAGTATCGCCTCGTCGCCAAGGATGGTCAGCTAGGCCGTGCCGTGATGCAAAAAGGGTTTTTCCAATTCAAAATACTTCCACTTGGAGACGACACCTGACTGTGGTTATTTTATATATGATTTTTGATAATATTTGCTAGATTCTCAACGTTCGCAAAACACGATTCGATTAAATTTTCTCGATAGATTTTTTTTCCAAAGTTGACATCATTTTTTTAGATTTTTTAACTTTATGCCGAAACGGTGCCGAGCTAATCAATGATTTTTTGTAAGCATAAGCACATTATACTTATCTAGTTCGTCAACGTTTGTTTTTTTATTTAAACCTTTTATTGCTGAGAAATCAATAATTGTAGATTTTCAACAATGGCTTGGTTTCAGCCATTTTGCGGACGGGTCGCTCTGTCCTCTCTAACGCGTACGCGCGAATTGCAAACAGGCCACACCCAGCTGCGCTCTCATTCCACCGTGGCCACTGCCAGAGAGAGGTCATGTCGCACGCTACGCCGAAACTGACAGCTTTTGTCGTAATTTCAGTTATTTGTTTATTTGAAGATTGTGTAAATTTTTAGGCTTCTAAATATTTTGTAGTCAACTCTGAATAAGATACGTTACTAGAATAAGTGTATCTAGTTTTTTTACGCCCGTTTACGGTCTTGTGCTTCCATCATCCAGTGTACCCATAATGAAATTTGAAAATGGGCAACATATCAAAACAATTATATCGAGGAAGCGCAAAAAGATTTTTCAACGCGAAAATAGCAAAATGCAAAAATAAGGAAATAGGTACATTTAGCATTACATGAAAGTTTTTTTGTTCATATTTATCAAGTACTATCTATTTATATGAAAAAATAAATTATATGCTTTTTTTACCAATGTAACGCGTACACATTATGTAGACACCTTATTGGTAGAGAGAAGTGTTGATGCATGGAATCTCCTCTAATCAATCGCATTACTTTGAACGAGTTTGCCGATACCTACTCTAAATTTTGATACCTCTTTGATGTGACATTGGCTTAGTGGCTAGAGTGACTGAATTCTTTGCATACTAAAATCTTTGGGTACTCGGATCAAATCCTCGAGATATAGTTTTTTGTATTTATTTTGCTGGATATTTTAGGTTTTCTTTTACACTCTTACTTTAATCATAAATTTTAATACTTATTACTTATTCTTTCATGTTTTTTTAACTTGATGAAAGATTATTGGATTATTATTTATTGCTTATTATCAATGAAAACCATCATAATTACATGAACATATTTACAAAATAATTTTTATATTTACCTATAGATTAGATTAGATATTTACAGATTTTAAATTGCGAAAATATCTGCCAGAGACGTCACGGAGACTTTGGCACAGAGTACATAGAGTCGCCAATACATTATTTAAATTTGATGACCAAACAATGTACGTACCTATCAAAAATTTTTTTACTTGGTATTATTAGTAATGGCTTACACAGATAGTCAATTTTTAAATATATTTATAGGTACTAAAATTTGTATACAATGAAATTTGACTAGTGACTAACACCCAGGACGGGCTGGTGATAAGGTTCAACTTTCTCAAGGAACAAAGGTCGAAATATAAAAAAATTTGATCTCCACTAGTAACTCAAAGTATCAGCTGATTGGCAACTTTGTTTGTATAGAGGTACATTTTTTTCATATTTCGACCCATGTTCGCTGGACAAAGTTGATTCTTATACCAGCCTGATCTGAGATTTCACTATCAGCCACTAGTAAAATTTCACCTAATATAATTTGGCATTGAATTCTAACACTACTTCCAGTACCTAGATACTTACATTTTTTAGCAATATTGGAAACCTGACCTTTAGTTGAGAAATGTCAATTATTACAAAAAGGACAATGATAATGACATAAGTGTGAATATACAGCAGTGCAGATGCCGAAGGTCGCATGTTCAAATCCTGTCAGCGGTTGAAATTTTATTGTCTATCTGGGGGCACGGCAGTGCCCCTGCCGAGTCAAGCGCAAAGCAAACACTACCGTACCATCCTTTACTGGAACAATTGATGAAGCTGCTTGTTTATCTCTAAAAAGTAATCAAATCTAGGCAAAGTCATGCCAAGTCTAAGGTTCCTTGATACTATATCTTTAATACGACTGGCCGTTGAACGTTACGTTTACATACGATTTGTGGATACAATTTAACGGCCAGTCGTATAAATTTAACTATATGAATAAAGAAATAGCATGAAGGAACCTTAGACCTGGCATGACTTTGCCTAGTTGACTTTGGCTAATATCTCATCAAATACATTTTTATTATTAATAATAAATAAACTAGCCTGATGAGGTACAGAGCAGACTGGAAAAATGGCGTTGGCCTGAGAAACGGCAGAACGGAGACTGAATAAAAGAAATGTTTTGTGATTTCGGCGGTCTCTCCGGCTATGCTCCGGTAGCGCTAAATGGCGTTACCTTACCAGTCTGCTCCGACTTCAGGTACCTCGGTTCACTTTTACAAGGCGATGGTGAGATAGACCGGACTATCAAGCACAGAATAAATGCAGGATGGATGAAATGGCGACAGGTCACGGGCACAGTGTGACTCCCGAATGCCCTCAAACTGAAGGGCAAGATTTACAAGATGGTGGTCAGACCTGTCGTCATGTACGGATCTGAGTCTTGGCCTACGAAAGTGACGGATGAAAGACGATTACATGTATCTGAAATGAGAATGTTGAGATGGATGTGTGGTGTGACAAGAATGGATAAAAAAAGGAATGGGTATATTAGAGGAAGTTTAAAAGTTGCACCTGTGACAGAAAAGTTAAGAGCTAGCCGTGAGGAGGGATGGAAATCATGTGACGAAAAAGTTATGAATATGAATGTGGATGGACGCAGAAGGAGAGGAAGGCCTAAAAAGTTTGGATGGATTGTGTAAAAGATGATATGAATCACAAAGGTGTAAACGAAGATTTGACGGCTGTTGAATGGAACAGAAAGACATGTTGCGGCAACCCCAATAAATTGGGATAAGGGCAGGCAGATGATGAGTAGAAACCCTACAAACCCTAAAATGGCTATGCCAGTCGGTATCTTTTCAATAAGACTACTTTAAATTTATTTTATAATCTCGGACATTAATGCCTAGTCCTCTGATATGATTGCCTAGGCATTTATGACGTTGTGGCGTAGATATCTGACATCGTTGCGTAGGTCTCCGTCTCATTGATTTATGTCTAGTGACGTCACACATGCGAGCCCGGTCGAGCGTTGCTAGCCTATTTAAAAAAATATATAGGAACTAATAAACGAATTCAAGTAAATAAATTTCAGTGAATTTTAACTCATTATAAAAACTATACGACAAAACCACACCTACTGAAATTTAGTGTAGGTTTTGAGTGTTGATCACTAGCGAAATATCATTTTACAATAAAAAATCTACTCCGTTCCATAACCCCATTCAGATAATTTTAAACGCAAGTTCTAGGTTTTTAGTATTGTTCACTAGCAAAATTAAATGTTACAAGTAAAAGTAAATATCGACTCCATTCCATCTCAATTCTCACTTTTTGTTACATGAATTCAGAGTTTCAAAGCTGTTTATAGTTAAAAGTACCTACTTATACCCGCACACCCGAAACGCACTCACCGAATTTTGGATGCTTTGTATGAAAATCTATGGAACCTCGAAAATATTGCCGAATTGAACGGATTCCCCAGCCAGTGCTGATCATAGACTATAATGATGATGACTATGACGTTGTCGATGCACAAAATTATATACAAGTTTAACTTGAAATTATAACTTTCCGCATGTAATAGTTGAGTGTAAACACTGTAATCGGGATTCGGTTGATATTTTGGATCCCTTTCATGAAGAATCTAATGCTATATAAGGAATTAAAACGAAAAAGAAAACACGGACGTATAAACTAAATTTTGTATGCTGACTGTAGCAGCGCTGTCAGCTGTCAAGTGCCGCCATTTATATTCCCCTTCTTTAGTGGAACGGATTATAAGTACTTTATATCCTCGTTACAATTTGCCAGCAAAAACACCTCGTCATGCTGAACAATTTTTACTTTGAAGCCATTACAATAACTACATGAACAATAGTAAAATTCAATTACTTGACATTCTGTTACCTTAACATTTAGACATTTAGACAAAATGTTTTCTGCTTCTTCACATTTTATCACGTTTACATTCTAGCAATTTGACATTCTGCTACTTTGACGTTTTGTCATTTTGCCTTTCTGCACATTCTACTTCCTTGAACAATAATATTTTTAAAACGTTGAACTAGTGGCACCTATGATATGCTCACAAGTTTTGTTCCACCGTAGAACCAGTGGGCAAAAATATTTCCACCGATTGTTGCCTGCCGCATACAACTTTCCGAAAAGTACACATACATGGCAAAATTATCCATTAAACTGGGAGGAAAGTACTTACTTGGCAACACCGATTCAATTCGATGCAGCTGTGCTTGCTGCTAAGTGTGCTAAGCCATCCGCATTATTCAGCGCGTACGGTGAGTGCGTTGCCTTGCGGGTGTTCGGGTATATTTACTTTCACCTGTTTTAGAAGTGTATTTGTTCAAAGCTTTTCCCCTAGGTGGCATTGCACTAATTTGTTCCACAATTGATCAACAGATGGCTAATTATTGTAAATTTACTTGGAAAGAAAAGTTTTGACATCTTGACCCCCGCAAAGGGAGCACCCCCTGGGGGCGTGGCTAAAACGGTGCTGGCGGCTTCGATGCAGCACCTTAATGTCCTTCAGCCGTGTATTATGAGATTCTTTAGGGTCGCTCTTGGGCGGCTAATTTTGGAGCCGGTGCCTTTAAGCGCTTTAAATTAGCGCTGGTATACCCAGAATTTCTCCTCCCTCTTGCCAGGCTCCTCAAACTCCGACAATTTAAACGTCCTCACGTTCTGCGCATCCGAAGCTGCTCAGGTGTTGTGTCCACTCAGTCATCAAATCAAATCTCAAACTGCCAGCGAGGTAGCTCACTAGAGTCAGGGGTGGTGTACCTTGAAGCCGGTCCTAGGTGCAACAGCTACTATCAGGTGTGCTATGACCCCCGAAACCGGGTACATTCTCAGCGATGGTGTTGTCGGTGAGGTAAATTGGAGAAGGAGAAGATCCTCCCCAGTTTCAAGAGTTCCACGGCAGTTTTCGTCTCCCTGCAGGCATCCAGGGCTTCGTGGCAAAAGACCGCGCGTTATTGGGTAGCAAGGTCTTGCTGCTTGAACGGCTTACGTTGGGTTTCGGTAGCAATAAAAAAATATCCAGCATCGGCAAGGGTGGTGCGGTAACAAAGGCAGCTGTAGTTGCTTACTTTAAATTAGAAAACCCTGTATTTTATACGAGGCTACACCCTAGCCACACTCTTATCAGTAGGAATACCTCGTAACTCTATTTTAATCTATTTTTACTGCTAGAGGTCGTATTTCTACCACGTTTAAAATATACTCATTTACTGGTAATAAAACAACAAAACTTGGATCTACTCTTCATACATTTTTTTCACCAGACAGTTTTTACTGCCTCCTGTAAAATTGTGGTATTTGCCTTTACGTGGTTTTCACTGCCGGGTGACGATATTGGAAACTCAACATCTTATAAATTCAATCCTTTGGTTTTGAAGGGAAGTTGTACCTACTTAAGGTTTAATTTTGTTTTATTTTGCCAAAAATGGCAGCAGGGTATCATTGAAGTAACCGAAGTATCTATATTCTAACTTTTCGTCGTGAAGGGAGCTCTCAAATTCAAGATAAATTGGTTTCTAAATTAGCTTTGAAAAAGAACTTACAAAATAGTAGCAAGTTGAACCAGCCCCAAGCACATATTGTTCATCTGGCAGATGAAGACACTAGCGACTGCCAGGAAGAGGGCAGTTCCGTCCATGTTGATGTTGCAGCCGATGGGAAGGACGAAGCGGGTGATCCGAGGGTCGATGCGGAGAGGACCTTCCATGGCCTTGAAGGTCACTGGAAGGGCCGCGGCTCTGTAGGGCAAGAATACACAGGTATTTATTGTGGTATTGTAATGTAATCAATTAATCATCGACCTACACAATTTTCTGAAATCAGCCTGAAAATGAACAGGAGTGGTGATAATGAGCATTTTTATTGCCGCCAACACCCTGCTGACCCCCACAACGGATCATCACCAACTTCATCATAATAACATCAGCCCATAGCAGTCCACTGCTGGACATAGGCATGCCACAACGGATAAAGATATGATAATTAATATGTTTGTATCGTATCCAATATTTATAAGGTATCCAATATTGCAAGAAATGTGCCTCCTTCGAATGAGGATTGTTCTTTACTTCCGAAAGTTAGAGAGTCCCGTGATCTCTTTCGATTTTAATTTTTGATTGTTTTTTTTAGTCGACAAAATGAGGCGAAAGATGTATTCGTAATGAGAACATTGTTACCTATGCAAGTTCTGATAACTTTTTCCAATTTGAAACAAAACTTACGTGGAAGCCGTAGCAGCAGCAGTCATCATGGCCTGTGACAGACCGAAGTAGAACTTGTACGGGTTCTTCCTCAGGAAGGCGAAGTAGATAAACTGCATCACGACGAGCTGATAGAAGAACACTCCGATTGCTACCGTTGCTATGAACCAGCCCAGCTGAGATAATACTTGGCCTGCAAGAACATTTAAAGAAGTAAGGAATGAGTAAAACAAAGAAAACTTATAAGTTATTTCCAAACAAATATATAGGGTGTAATTTATTAGTGCGGATTCAGTAGGGTAGGTTATGTCAATGAAACTGAACACTTTCCAGGAACATAGGTCTAAATACGAAAAAATTTTGGTCGTCCCATACTAAGGGTGTTGTGGCCGGGCAGTTTGTATGGGACGGCAAATTGTTTTTTCATATTTCGACCTATGTTCCTTTGGGGAAAGTTGTTCAGTTTCATTGACAGAACACACCCTTAACGGATCCGCCACTAATAAAATTACACCCTATATAAGTATATTTAACATTCATTACCTAAATATAGAGGTACTCGTATTACACTTATTAGGTTTAGTAGGTGGGTATATTTTTCCGATTTTCAATTAGTAAATGAACCTATGAGTTTTATGATTATGACAGACATGTATATGGATAAGTGTTATTTGCCAATGCGAAGGACGTGGAATATTGATCCAACAAATAGGATACTAAATTTTATTTCCACCGGAACCGTCGCATACCTATATTGCATATTATTAGGTATATCATATAAAATTGGTAGGTACGCGTTTGAATTATGGGCAGGTATGTTTAGACTATCAAGAAAGTTTGTCATGTCAATTACTAATGCTAGACGAAAACCTATTAAATAGATACAATATCAAGGTTACAGACCTAGGCATTTGAGACATGCAAGAAAGAACTTTTTAATACCTAGGTATACCAATGACGTCATAGTCTGGT
This sequence comes from Phthorimaea operculella, assembly GCA_024500475.1. Classification (NCBI taxonomy): domain Eukaryota; kingdom Metazoa; phylum Arthropoda; class Insecta; order Lepidoptera; family Gelechiidae; genus Phthorimaea; species Phthorimaea operculella. The sequence continues at coordinate 27,546 of JANFCV010000542.1, forward strand.
TACATGCGAACGTTCCATTAGTGAAAATTAGTAGTTGACGTAGTTTTCTACCATATAACCTGTTATAACCATATATCTAGAGCAATTAGTGTAATCAATTAATCATATGGTATCTAACGATCAAATTCTGTTACACACACGAATTTTTTTAAAATACTTAATGAATTAACTAAAGAATAAAAATAATGATTTTTATGAAGTTCTGCTACTTATTTAAGTATTGCAAATATTTGGTGGGAATTTCCATAGTTAGCTGTCAAATTCTACGTAGTTTACTAATTCTACCACTACTCCTCACCAACATCGTCAAGAGCAAGTATCTTCCCAGCAACGACGCTGGTGACACCCACCGGAGTGCACCACATGACTCCCGACACCATCTTCATGATCACCTCGAAGATGGCCTGGAAGAAGTCCACCACCACCTTGCCTTTGGGGCCGATAGAGCCGAGGATGCTGCCGAACACCAAACAGAAGAAGACGAGGCCTATCGTGTTGGTACCAGATCTGAAAGAAAATAGGATTACGCTGGTCAAATGTAAAATCTTTTATTTCGTAGATACGACAAAAGATGGAAAAAGCTTTGAGTAAGTAAGTGTTACAATACAGCCGAATGTGAAAAATTTAAGCAACAAGTGCCAAAATTTTAACAATACATAGTAGGTAGAACGTGTCAATATTGTTCTGAATTTTCCGGCCAGACTTTGATATAATAGAACTTGGACTTTGGATATTGATTCGTAAAACGTTTTGTAAGCATGCGGGCCGTACCTACTACTGGTGTTTGTAGGAATCTAACAAGCATGCAGATCTAAATTGGGATATGGGCAGGCACATGATATTTATTTTCGCTTGTATAAAGGAAATTTGTTTATCTAAAGGAAATTTGACTAGAATCAGTAAATTAATAAGTAACTGTTAAAAAATCTTACCTAGACGATACTACTGCGATCATAACTGGATCCGACCCATTCTTAGCTGGGGATGGCACATATTCAGTGTATGCTTGTTGGAATGTTGCTTCGACAATATTGTCCGGGAATATATTTCTGAAACCAAGAATTTTAGAAATCTATGATCTCCTATTTCGTAATAATCTATTTTAGAAGCAACGTGGCTGGCACTAGTTTCTAATTAGAGTCGGACATGTGAACAGTATTTTTCCTAAAGAAACGTTTGCCAATAAATCATTTTTTCAGATGCTGTTTTCAATTTCAAATTGGACACTAATAGATGAGTTCATTTGAGCGACATTTTGATCCTAATTGGAATGTCATCAATGAGACTTTTATCAAATTGTAGCGTTGTGCTTACCTTCCTATATCCATAATACTGTGTATGACACTTCTTTCTCCTTTGATTTCTGCTTCTGGAACCATATCTGGTGCTAGTGTGATCGCTCCAGGTTTAAGCAAGGTTGCCAGAACGATACCAAGAAAAGCGTTGAGCATAGAAGTCAGAACGAAGTACACTAAAGTCCTGACAGCAATTTTTCCGCTCATCTTGGCATTTAAACTGGCAGAACTGGCGATCAGACTGGCAATGATGAGTGGAAGGATCATGAGCTTAAGAACTCTCATGAAAAGTTCACCGGGATAACTTAATAGCATCAGTATTTCTGGACTGAGATGTAAAGTTCGGAGGGAGAGACCTGTAACAATTTTAAAAGCCTTTAATAGCGGGTTTCTCGTTTTGTCAAGTAATTGATAATTTAATAAAACATGAATAGCGGCGTCTGAAAACATAATTCGAAGATGCAATAATGTTCCTGGAAGCCTAACTTAGGTCATGAAGGTAACTTCAGACAATTTGAAGAAATCATACTTATGCACCTAATGATAACGAAGCTTTGTAATATTAAACTTTTTGCATTCAAGCTCTGGAATAGTAAGTAAGTTTAGGCACATACCCAGCCCAATCCCCGTGAGGACACCGACGACGATGGCCAGCAGCATCACGTTGTCCTCCAGGAACTTGCGCCATCCGGTCTTCTCCTTAGGAGCCTCCCGGTCTTCTGTGGTCTTCGGCCCCGATCGCCCGGGCCCATCTTTCGAACAGATACTCTGAAAACCGTTCGCTTTTCTCCATCACAAGGAAATGCACTCCGACCACCAGATCTGAAGATCTGGTCTTTTGGTGTCTGCTTTTTTAGATTTTGTTTATTGTCTTAGTTTTATTTTTAGTTTAATTGTGGAAGGGTTTAGGCAGTGACGGTCTTGTCTATTGACTGGTTTTAGTCTTTAGTGTTCATTTTGATATTGTCGATATGTTTAGTATGTCTATTTTAATTTGATTCTTCTATGAAAACAGTTTGTAAAGAATTAAATTGAACTCGGTGTTTTTCCGTTTACGAGTGTTTTTGTAATAAATTTTTAATGCGCGGTCATTGTACTTTATTCGAGCGGCCGGGCATAATCTTTGAATTATTAAGCCCTGTCCATAACCGCATGAATTCCGATTTCTGTATTCTAGCTCCTTTCCACCACATGTGGCTACTATTAATGAACCACTGAGCGACAGAAAACTCGATTAGCGAATTCTACTGCAACAAGGAAGCCATGTCGGAGGTTGCGCGCGCAGTATTGATCTGCCAGACTTTCTAAAAATAGGTAATTGAATTGTAGGCATTGCGTATTTTGATGTGCCTATGGGGCATGTCTGAGTCTTTCCTTTGCGCAATTCGTGAACCTTGACTTAATGAGTGAGATCCAAATATAGAACTTTTAGATAGTATCGGAAGAACGTTGACGCAAATGTCATCCAGGCATGCGCAGTAGCGTGTCAACAAATAAAAGGAATGCATTGAACTCCTTCGGGAACTTCGGCTGACCTGCGACCCAAAATGATAGATTGACACACTTGGCATGAGAAATGCCCAAGTAATTTATAATTGTGCGTCATTCTTCATCATCGCACTTATTAACAATAGCCTTATTAATTAGCATTGAACAAAATTTTAGACTTTTCTTTGTAAAACAAATCGACAATTTTTAATCATTATGAATAACGGAAATATCAACAGAACGAACTCGAATTTGGTTTCACCCTGACTATTTATCATTATCTAAATTATTTGTGATCCCAACGATCTTTACAACTCGTATGTCAAGAGCTAGTAAAAATATTCGACATTTCAAAGTCAAATATCGCAATCATCGTATTACTCCAAATATTTCCGAAGTATTTAGAACAGGAAGAAGACTGTCAAAGATATATTTTCTCACGTGTAGACGCGTCACGTCATAGAGAAATTGGATTTCTGCCCAACATGTGACTCAAACACACGTGCTATCGTCATTTTACACACACTCATTATGAAAAGTTGGTTACGACACGTCTGACGAGGAATAATCATCAGCTGCAGTTTCTTCCTGATATTTTGGGTGATGATGATGACAAAATATTGCAGCAGATTCTAAGTTATGAATTTTTTCAATATAAAAATTTATTTCAAAGGTCAAATAAAGATTTGAAATAATTTGAATGTAATCAAACACGTCAAACAAAAACTTTGAAGACAAAAACTTTTTTAGTTTTGGACCGAGTATTCGTAAACCTGTTGCATCATTTACTTTAAAACTTGTACGAGTGTAGGTAAGTTTATTTTTTGTCCATGATAAAGATGTACCCATGGTATAATAAGATACTCCGCCTGGTATTTCATTCCGAGACTTGTGAACTACGTGACTAACATAAGACTACGTCATCATGCTTGTGGGTAACGTATTTTATTGAAATAAAGTGGCAATACTAGTGACGTAGGCTTGTGTTTCTCTGGGAATGTAAGACCATGTGATGTACCTAGATGTTGATACCATAGGTACAGTCCAGCAAAAAAGAGTAGACAAATAATGAGGGTGCCACATTGTATGAAATTACGAAATTAAATGGCAACAATTACGTATGAATTTTTTTAGTTCCATTTTATTTAATTTCTACTCTTTTTGCTGGACTGTAAGTAGTGATTGTTATGTAGTAATTTCGTAATAAGTATCCAAAAATATAATCAAGTCTTGATTGCAATCAATAAACTAACATCTAAATATAACGAACATGTGTGTTTGTTTCTGTTTTATTCAACTTGGCATCACTTAATGTTGTAGGTACAATATTTATCTGTCCTCCTACGAAAAGGTGGGGTATTTCTCAGTAAATCAACGTCAATTTGTTTGGAGGTTGGTACATCATCTAAAATATGTTGGCTTCGAATTAAACAATAAATACGATCTTAAGAAAAGGTGTGTCTCTTCTGAGAAAAACATGTTATGAAATTGGCAAAATGTTTGACATGGTGATCTGATCAAGCATGCTGTAAACAAAAGCGACTGCCATATCCAATATCCTTCTCACACGACCTTTTAATAGTCCAAAGGTTTCCCTGTCTACGTTGCTGTGATAAAAAATTCAAGATATTTTTTGGAAATTTTACCTAGATGGGTTAAGTCGGCCAGTCACTGCAAAATGAAACATCAGTTTAAACAGTGAAACTTCATTACAGACCCTTAAAACCTGTAAAAAGTCAGGCGTTGCTGTATACGTTTGAATACTATATGGTCATAGTTATACAACCATGTCAAAGGCCTACACTACTTCTCCGAGTCTTGCTTTTCGACTTCGGCTGAATATTTGTCGACTATGGACAATTGGACAACCGCATGGTGGAAGTGATATCACCTACATTACCATTTCCAAAAAGGGAGGACGACGGCCGCCGGTCATAAAACATTTCTGAATTCTTTTTCTACATCATTCCGTGTCCTAAGAAACATGTTGCGCCGACCCCAACTGATTTGGGATAAGGAAAGGAAGATGATGATGAGCTTGACGATGGTAAGGTCCTGATAAGTTTTCTTTTTTATATTTTGTACCACGATGTAGATCTAAAAGTTAGGAAGGTAATTTATCATATTGTCAGCATATCCTACAATCGTTACGTGTAGCCAAATACCAAATTGCCCGTGGTTTCATTAATACACGTCGATCAATGAAATATGTGACCGCTATTTGTATTTGTCAATGTGATTCAAATATTAGAAGGAATTTTTGTTGATCAAAGTGCCAGTGGATAGTTTCATTTCAATGAAATATCAAAGTACACTGTTTGGTCAAAAAAAATCTGTATTTCTGGCATTTTTTGGCGTATCACATTATAGCATCGCGCGATGTTGCGGTTCATATGGCAAGTATGAGAACTGTCTGTCACATATATTCCTAGTTATACTCAAAGTAAATATCTCGATAAATTGCACCAATGATGATTTATTGGACATATTAAACATTGATGAGAATGAAACTTTCTTTGTCTTAAAGAAAATACCACGATCAATTGGCCCAATGATGATCGATTGAACATATCAAACATTGATGAGAATATGTGAAACATTGATGAAAAAATAACTTTCTTTGTCTTAAAGAAAATCATCATCATCTTCCTGACCCATCCCAATTGTCTTAAAGAAAATACCACGATCAATTGGCCCAATGATGACTGATTGAAAATATCAAACATTGATGAAGATATGTCCTCACAATCCGATCACGCGCAGTCAACCACATCGCGGCATCAATAGCACGTGGCGACTTTAATAAATGCCAATAAACTGTCTGAGTGACACGCAATGTTTCATTTGGTATTAATATGTACCTAACAAAATGTACCTACCATTATTAACCGAAGTGGAAAAAATGGATTCTGAAACATGGTTACTACGGGCTACGGGCAAGATGAGACGTAAGACGACAGACATAAGACGAACTTATATAGAGTTATCCAAAGGATGAACTCATAGGGGTATATTGTACGTACATATTATAAGCCGGTTTTGGTTAGGTATTTTTCCGGAAGGAGTTTACGAAATCTCTTACAACAATCGGATAACATGGCGTACGTCGCCGCATAAAGTTGCGGTTCTGACTGACCATATGTCAAACTTGTTCAGTTTCGTAAATTCCGCGATTTTAGGCCTTGTGACGCGCCCTGCGCGCCGTTTCGTTAATTTGTTCAGCAGTTCATTGATGATCATGGGCTTACCCCTTTTGGGGGAAAGCCCCTGGAATGCATGGCAGGTTGATAGGCGAGCGTATTGTGTTAGCAAGGATCTCTACTGCCCATTCCCTGGATTCATCCCTAAGTCTTTTCTGCGACAACCACGTCACGGTTATTAATGAGGCTATATTAGATTTCATTTCAAATATTCACAGCAGTATTTATTTAGTTTATTTATATAAAAGGTGCGGTGCTTATATAAATTAATGACGAATTTATTAGATCGTTGATCTTATTTAAGATGTCAAGATATATCTGGCTCGAATGGTGGAAGATTTAATCGGTGTGTACTTAGGTACAGTAAAGCTAAAAAATTAAACATTGTGACTAACTTTACTTCCTTGGAATGAGCTGATTTACAAGCAGTGGAAGAAGATATAATGGGGTGATGTTATTCTACTCTAGCAGAAGTACCTAGTTCTTTGGTTTATTTTATTTACCTTTTTTTAACTAAATTAACACAAACAAAAAAGATAAACCCATAGTTAAAAACTTTAATTTTGTTATTAAAATGTAGAAGCTAATATCCTTTAAATTCTTAAATTTTAATTTAATTATGAAAAAAATGAAGATAATATCTACAGGATGATACTTACTAATATTATAATGTATTTCGATGTTTTGGTGCGATGAAAACTTACCTTTTAACTGCTTAATTTTGGCAGTTTTTTCTGCTTGGACCAAGTAAGTTTTACTTGCGTTCATTTAATCCACTTTATCTTCAAACCTTTTTTTTTATATAAAAGTTGGTATAGGTACTTAATTAAAAAAAATTTGGTTACAAAACCACCACTTTAGATTTATCAGCTTTGTTATTTAATAATTATAAATTGCCCTTATAATTTTTCAGCTACTTCGTTTAGAAATATGGCCAAAGGGCCAATTATTTTTTATTCAACCGAAGAGATGGTCTCATCTCGGTGTGCATTTGGCAACTGTACTGTCGTAAAGAAAATAGCTCTTGTCCAAGGTTATTTTAATCACTCATGCACATTGAACTTCTCAATGGCAGATCATGGACGATTTATTGGGCGGCAATTTTTTTTATTTTTAAAGTTTGTGCGGTTGGTGACCCCTTTTGGTTGGACTTTGTTACTTTAGGTACAGCTGATATCCTACAGGGTTCCAAAGACTTTCATAACAAACCTATCTTACTAATTATAAGGGACTATTATTAGTTTTCCTAATAAAACCCACGCATAGCTTTATGTTATGTTAATAATAAACTCGAAACAAGTTGTAATTGTTTACAGCGCCATCTTTTAGTGCACACGGGAACTTGTTTGAATCGTTTCGTCAGACAAGGTTGAAGGAAGTCTTGCTGCCTACGTTAATAAGTTTCAACTTCAACGATAGGTTTCAATGGTAAACTAAAAGATGGCGATTGTAGACTAGTTTGTAAATATAAAAAATATATTTTCTTTTTATTACATCCTGTACAACATTGCACAATAGTCCGAATATATGGGGCTCCCTTATTAATTTGCAAACGTAGTAAAAAGTACTTAATCAAGGAAGGCTGGTTGGTTGCTTAGTCGCCTTTTATTACACCTGGATGAGTAGGTGAAGCATCAAAACTAGCACCACTCGACGTTTGCCAAACTCAAGAATTGTAATAAATCTTGCGAATTTTACAAACATATACATGTATCACGCTTCTTCCCCAGAGCGTAAACGGCTGTTAAAAACGGCCATTTACACCACATCTGACAAAAGATTGAGATTAATTCAGAAAACTGTGTGTGTATAGCCATAGCATAGCGACAGGTTGTCAGACTGTCAACTCCCAAGTCCCTTAGCCGCTTGTTACGGCGCCTATGGGAAAGATATGGGGTGATGCTATTCTAAGCAATCCACCATTATCTACATTAGGCTAAGGCAACAAAAATCTTTCTTTTTTTGCACCGTTAAACCTATCCATTACAAGTCGCAGAGTGAGAACCACACAAAGGGCCAAGTTGCTCAAACGCGCTGGAATCCCAAAATCCCGTCCTGCCGCCGACCTGGTGGCCTATGCACGAAGCCACAGGCAAAATTCTACAGGCGAAATTCGATGTACATTGCGTAGACAGGTAGTCATTATTATCCCACAATTAAACCGGCTACGCAATGTACATCGAATTTCACCTGTAGAATTGTAGCCTGTAGTTTCGTAACATCGGGCACTGAAATCTCGTGTTCCCGCCGCCCCGTGAAATGCCGACAAATTGTTCGCCCGCAGCCCCGCATGCATTCACCTGCCTACCGCGCTAACAAACGTACACACTGGCGATAAGACTGTACAACAAACAAAATACAACATCGTCTTCCTGCCCTTATCCCAGGCTAAGACAACAAAAATCTTTTATTTTTGTTAGTACCTATTTTTGTTTAGTGAGATCCACACACAAAGGGCCAAGTTGCTCAAACGCGCTGGAATCCCAAAAATCCCGTGTTCCCGCCGCCCCGTGGAATGCCGACAAATTGTTCGCCCGCAGCCCCGCATGCATTCACCTACCGCGCTAACAAACGTACCTACACACTGGTGATAGGACTATACAACAAAGATAAATTAAATACCCTACTGAGAAGATTCTGGTCTAAGCGGCGGAAGGCACAATTTTCGAAATATTTAGTAAAGAAAATAAGCAATATTGTCAGATTCTGGTTTTACAGTGAACCGATGAATTTCCTAATTTAGGTTATCTTGAAAAGTGCGTTGTATGAAATTTTGTTGTATTGGACACATGTTTAGTCTTTAGTCTTTACAGTCTTTACCTTTTCCCAATTCCCAGTCTTTACCTTTTCCCAACTGCCATGCCTTGACCAAAAGTAGTCCTTACCTATTTATTTATTACCCAGAATCTGCCTAACTAGGTAGGTACGAGCGGTGGAAAAGTTACTAAGTAGGTAAGTATATTACTTATCACCTTAAATTTTAATTGGCTTAAAGTCTCGGACATGATTGCACTTACCATCTGGTTCTTCACTCTCTACTTGGTTATCCATCTATTCCTTTCTTCATAAAAAACCCACAGAATAATCACTACCTATAACTTCAATATCCAACGAAAGCCACTGCAAAAGTGATCTTGTTCAAGGCTTATTTTTATGGATTATCTTATACAAATATCATGGTTTGTTGACAAAATGACGATGGAAAGATAGGCACGGCATAATATTTGTATTTTTGGTAATATTTTGCTGAAGTATTGTAAACATTTACAAGATAAAATGTTAACTTCAGCAGATAGTAATGGCAAGCGAGTAATCGTTTTGGTAACTATCAAGCTTTTATCGATAAATAAATAGCACGGTTTATTTATGGTATCTACGATTATGTTATGACTAATGTGGTAGTATGGAATGAAAGTTTTAACCAAATGTTGAGGTAGATGATGGAAAATTCAATTTTCTTTTCTCAAGAACATACCCACACTGATATTAGGTATATCTCAGTCACATCATACTGATATTATATTTTTTATAGTACGGCTGTTCGAATAGGCCTGCTGTCAAACCGATACTAGCAAATTTATTATAGCAAAGAAAAATGAACCCTATGTCATAGCGTTTTCATGCTTTTGACAGCTGTCAAATCACTTTTAGGTATGAAAAGTCATTCAGGTAGTAAAGTCAAATCGCACAAAGACCGGACAACATAAGCGGACCATGTAGCGGTTTGAGGCCACCATGCAAATTTTAACCGGCGACGACGCATTTTGATCAATGACGTGTGCAGATGTCAAATCCTGTTATTGTAGGATGCAACTCAAGGACCGGCTGTAATCTTCGGATGTTGGAAAAATACCGGAAGTGCATAAGAGAATTGCCATTCTGTGTGCACGTGTGTGTTACTAGTAATCGCTTTTAGGTATCAATGACGTGTGCGTGCAGTTGTCAAATGCTGTTATTGTAGGATGCAACTCCGTAATCTTCGGATGTAGGAAAAATACCGGAAGTGCATAAGAGTGCCATTCTATGTGCATGTGTGTGTTACTAGTAATCGCTTTTAGGTTTTAGCGGGTTGAAGCAGGCGCAAGCGAGAAACTGCACTTCTAAAGTTTTCTGTGAAGTTGGGTGAAGGCTTCCGTAAATTACGAATTGAAAACAGATATACCGGGAGTAACGGAAAAGGTATAACAAGTCGAAAGGAGGTTTAGGTACTCATGAAACTGAACAACTTTCCCCATGGAACATGGGTCGAAATATGACATGGGAGGATATGGATCCCAATATCCTCCCATACAAAATCACCGATTAGCTAATTGACTTACTATGGGAGGTCCAATTCTTTTTTTCATATGTCGACCCATGTTCCATGGGGAAAGTTGTTCAGTTTCATGAGTACCTTGACCTCCTTTCGGCTTGTTATACCCTTTCCGTTACTCTCGGTACAAGAGGTAAGTATAAGATAAAAATCTACATTTTTTAATAAGTTTCAAACAAAAATTGTACGTAAATAAAACAAATACCGAATAATTTCTAAGGTGAGTATCATATACGTTCGGTGTTGCGTTATTTTAGCGCAACGCTAACGCATGTGTATGTCAGATCTACCTCTATACAAAATTAGAATTCCCCATACAAGAACTGACGTCAAAATACAATCCGAGTTTCTGTGCCTAAGCTGTTTCAGCGCAAATTTCTGCGTTACGTTATTTTGACGTCGGTTTTTAGTGGCTAAAATGTCACAAAAACAAACGTTACGAGAGGGTCTTGTCTTAGTTTTTTAAGGGGAAATACTTTGAAATATAATCCATAGTTTTCTTCAGAAAAAAAAATTGGTTTGTGGTCATATTATTATTTAAACTACTAATAAGTTATAAGTATTATCAAAAATGTGTGTGGAAAAACAATCACAACTTGCTACAACGTACATTTTTCGGCTTAGATTGTAGGTACCTATAGTTACTTTTACTTCTCAGTGTGTTTATCATATTAACATATAGGTACCGCTGGGCAAGCGAGCACAGTGCAAGACAGGCGTTACATTCACAGGGAACGCTGATCTAAATTCCATGGCTGGAGGTGGGGTGATGCTATACTTACTAACAAAATAAATATTAAAAACATTTATAAAGTGAAAGGCGGAACTCACTCGGAACAATGCACGTATACTTCACAATAACATCTTTAAAATTTTCTTTGAACAATTGGGTGTCCATTTTGCAACCGTCTGCCAACATTCACGACTGGCATCTGGGCGGAAAGAATACTTTTTCAACCTTGGCTATATTTACTTGTGACAATTTTATTTTAACACCAAAACAATTGTACGTACTGTAATGTAAACACATTTGTAACACACTTAAAAAAGTGTAAGTATAAGTCTTACCTATCTTCCTCTTCGATGCAGTGATTAATTTGGAGGATTCTTAAAATAACGGCTAACACAGAGTATCATTTACTTAGACTTTGCTTAAACTATAGTTAGCGACTCCATGCAGTCGGGATCATAAAACACGGTGTAATAATTGCTAGATACCTTGCCTTTATAAATAATTATTTTATTATTAATAGCATAGCAAAGCAACAGTAATGTTGCTAGAAATAATTTGTATTGAATGACAATTTACTAGCGATACTTCTTAGTAGTAGCAGTGTGACACGGAACAGGCTACTTATAAAAAAATAGTAAGACAGCATAAAAACTCTTTAGTAACTTAATCTGAAATTATATAAAGCACCATAAAATAATAGAATATTTAATAATGGCATCTGGCTGCCTCCCTATTGTTTGCTGCACCCTTACAAGGCATCACTTGTAGATACTTTTTAAATATTTGCAACATCTCTTTTTTACCTGTGGCTATAAATGAAATATGAGTTTCTGACATAATTACCTAATTCCATATCATTAGAAACAAATATCTTAATGATTCTTTTTTCCTAAAAAAATTCTTACCTGCCATAGGTCTACAGCAAAAACAACCACTTTTCATTTCTTACAAAGCACAGAATTCAATATTAGATATTTACGCAAAATCCTTGCAGACGACAACAATTTACTGATTAGTAATAAACTGAAGTAACTGCAAGATAATTTTACAGAAGAACAAATAAAATGGAGGTAAAGTTAATATTACCTAATCTTAAACAAATTTAACCTACCTTAGATGCACGACTTGATTTGCTGATTAGCCGACTCCAACAAACAGAATAGAACTCTTAAATTTTGTGTATGACAAAGGAAGTCACAAACACCTATCAGAAAAACCTGATAAAACACATCATTGATTCAAGGTGTAAGTGAGACTATCTGAATGACTACACCAAGACCTTTCGAGATACATCCTAACAAGTACTGGACATAAATCGGGACCTTGTAGTGTAAAAATATTGCACTGACCCAAGAGGTCTATTCTGAAATCAAGGTTCAAACAAAGAAAGGCAAGAAATTGTAATTATTGTATTAACCTTCTGTCAATCCTTATGTACTTAATATCAGTTAAAAACATCGAATGAAAGACACTGCCTCTTGATCAGATTTCTTGTAATTTTCCCTGGTATACGTAGGTTGTTGATAGAATCATAAAATAAGTACTATCACAATAATTTACGCATTATACGCATCTGGAAGTTCTGGTGAAATAAAAAATTACACAATCATTCACTCTGAAATCATTCCCACTTCTTTAAAACTCTTATAAAAATATTTAGGTATACATACTTACTATAACCGGTGCTCGCTGATACTTTTCTGTAGACATTGTGAATAAATACTGTTTGCATATTTTGTGTTTAATCAAAATTTTTGTAAAATGAAAACATAATTAAAAAAAATGTTTTGTGAAATGAAAACATAATTTAAAAAAAATGTCTACGGTGGGAGCGGTAGAACCGTATCCAATGGTCCCGGGTTCATAGCTTCAACCGCAGTGCGCTCTTTCTAATTAAAATGCATAAGAACAATTATAAGGCCATAAAAAAATTACACAATGTTAGAACTACCAAAAGTATGTCAAAATTATATTGTATACCACTTTTTTAATAAAAATACGATATCGTTTCAGAATATGACTATCAAAACAAGGGTCCCCTCACTGGTTGTTGTTACAAGTGATGATACGTTTCCTGGCTCAATGTTATATGGGGTACCTATTATACAAATGGTCATCTTTCTATGGTCGTACGTACCTACCTATCAGTAGGTAACTAGTATGTGGATTGGTAACTATTGTATGAGTAATATTGTTTTATTTGTAGCAGGGAAAGGACCGTGTATAAAGTGTGATGCCAGCTTAGAGTAGCATCACCCTATTTCTACCAAAGGGTGGCGTAAAAGGCGACTAAGGGATGAATCCAGGTAATGGGCAGCAGCGTTCCCTGTGAATATCTCTACAACGCCTTGCACTGCGCTCGCCTATCCGCCTGCCAAGCGTGCGGTGAGTATGGCGAAACCCCCCAAATGGGGGAGACCCATGTCCAGCAGTGGACTGTTGTAGTGGAAATAGTAGGGAAAGGAAACGAGTGGTAAGTATTGTTAGGCTGAAAATCGACAAGCTATGATCAGCACTAATCTCGACAACTGAGTGGGTCCCAGCCCTGGGGCTCTCTCTTGGACGCTATCGGTCGACGCGCGCGGACCAGTGTTTATGTTATGAGCGATCCAAATTATTTAATTAAAAGTATTTATTCCGAAGAACTCTTTGTGTTTAATTTAGAGTCAATAGTTCTCAGAAGCGGATTTGTAAAACGCGCCTTTTAAAACAGTTTTGTGAGTGATTAAAAGTGATAAAATCTTATTTCGTTATCGCTTAGCAACCGGCTAGCGTAGTAGTACTTACCAATGCTCGGTGCGGTACTAGGAACTCTTTCGCCCGGTCGGATGGTGTCAGATTTCAACCACACGTTCCCGAATCCTTTGTCTTAGCTTAGTACATCAAAAAGTTTCGTAATTCGTGAAGTATCGTGATTGGACATTTATTTCAACAGCCAAATATTATTTAAATTAGTATCCTGTACTAATTTACGGTGCACTAAAGTTTTTCATAGTAACTTTTGGTGTTGAGTGCTGCGTTAGTGGTACTTACTCTGAACTTTGGCTGTGTGGGCTAGCCTATTCGAGGTTACACGCGTAACGTATCAGGTGATGAAGAGTGGCTGAGCCTCAAGGACAGAGAGTGTACTGCGCATTCCTTTAGAACAAAGGACATGAAAATTTGGTACCTATTGGACATTGGTGAGCTGTATCAAATACTTATATCTTTTGAGTGGTTGAGTTAAAACAGAAACTAAAGCTGAATGCAGCGAACGGTACCACTAGTTAGTAAAAAATTGAGAAGTCATATTTTGGTCTCTTAAAAATATTTTATATGAGGGTTAGTTAAATTTTTCCGTGGATTTGTCTAGATTCTATGCACTAGGTATTTTGTCTCCGCTATAGCTATGTGCATTTATTGAGTTGTATTATTGTATTTTACTAAGCTATACCTTGTTACTTCTGCTATCATTTGTAACTTTATACGCTGGCAATTAAAATATGGGTCGCAGTAAGAAACGATACCATAGTGCTAGCTCAAGTACTACTTAGTTCAGACTACTCAGCCAAAGAAAGAAAAATACAAAGGAGATATCGGAGGCAGTCAAAGGAAAAAGCAAATCGCATAGAGGCCAGTGTTGCCGTTAGCGTAAAATGAAAAGCACCAGACTCTAGCCAAAAAAGCGCTAGATTATGGAAAAAACGGGGCTTAAAAAAGCGCTAAAAACCACCAAACTTTTCGTATGAAAATATTAGGGTTTGAGTATATGTTTTTTTGCTAAAATTTTAATGATAAGAGAAACACAAAGGCATTAAAATGAGTAATTATATGTATCTGTTAAAATCAACCATGTTCAGAACTCAGTGACATTCTCATGATCAGTATCGTCATTATTAAACATGATCTCAGTGGTCTGGTCTCAAGTATTTTTTTGCTCCGAATTCTGACTTTTTTGGCCTATTTGTTAGTGAGAAATGCCTTTTTCAATTTTCCACCAGATTCCACTAGATTTTGGCTAGTGCGTAAATTTTTGAAAAAAGGCGCTGTAGGGCTTAAAAAAGCACTAGTTCTAGCGCGAAAAGCGCTAAAACGGCAACACTGATAGAGGCTTTGGAAGGTTTGGTGAGGCAGTTGAGAAAAACGAGAAATTACCATGAAAATAAACGGACTGCCAATGTGTCTATAGTTCATACAGTCTCATATGGGGTATCAGCGAACTCAAAAACGAATAAAAGGTCAATTGCTTAATTGTGGCAAGTTTGGTCAGTAAGCAAATTTTGTTAAAATGTCATGACAAAACTGACAAAATATGTTATTTTGTAATCGATGTAGGCACAATGAGAAAGAATGTTTTAAGAAGCGAAATGAGAGTAAACTCTGTTCTGTACTGTTCATTTTGCAAGTTTAAAGGACATACTATTATAGAATGCATAAATAAACAATTGGATTGTAGGCGTATTTAGCAGATGTTTATTTAAATATTGTTCTTACAATAAGCGCATTTATGAACAAAATACATTTTAGAGAAAGGTTAAAGTTAATTCAGCGAAAGAATATTAAGAAAAGTATACATCAATAGTATTTCCGCCGAGGCAATCAATAAACTAATCTATGTATCCTTTACAATACGATACTCAATTGTGAGGTGACAAGGAATCACACCTACATGGATGACGTAATCGTTATGGTGCCCTCAAAGACCGGGCCTGCCGCGCCCGGCGCACGGCGCACTACGCTGCGGCTGTCAGAACGTCTGATTTTGTATGCACTGTGACTGATATTATGATTTGTAACTGATACTAAGAAAGTCAGCACGTTATGCGTATTGGCACGACGACACAAAGTAAGTATTGGCTAGTGACGACGACGCTGTCACATTGACGACGCACTACGCCGCGTACAGCGCCCGAAGTTTAATTTCACTTAAATAGAAGTCAATGCTGATACCTAGTTGTTGCTGTAAAGCCAAATAGCTCCGATTTCGGCTACACAAATAGAAACGTGAATTTACATACAGTGTATAAATTATGAGCATTAACGAAGTATGAAAAATAGAAAGTAACCGGAACTGGGGACACCTTGATTTAAGCCGGGTTAGCTTATGTACTGCAGAGAGAAATATTTCGCTAGCGAGAGGACTTCATATTATGTGTCAAATCGTATGGAATTCATCAAAACAAGCGAAGATAATTGACATAAGGGTGTAGAGAATATCTTTGTCGCGGATCGCTGGCCTGAACTGAAAGCATAATCGGCGATTGATTTTCAGCATCCTGAAGTTGTAAGACTGAAGAATTTATAAGTTTTATGTTGTTTAACCTTTTGAACGCCAACGACAACTATAGTTGCTAAACGATCGCGTGCTTACGACGCCACTGACAACTAAGTTGTCTAAATTTTGCTATATTTATAACTTCTATTCTGTATTGTTTTAGACACCTGATGTTTGTCGCATCACTAGCCGATCTTCACATTTTTGTATGCTTGGCGTCGGGGTGAGGCGATGTAAAAATTCTGGCGTGCAAAAGGTTAAGTTCTATTATGTTTATGACCAGATATGGGAGATTTAAGTAAGAATGATATTTTAAGAAGACAATTTGTACTTCTTTCTTCAAAAAAAAAACACTGGCGCCGGTGAATTGTTGATATTGTACGATAATTAATACAAAACATGATTGGATAAAATACCTATTGATAATGTTACTAACGCTGGAAATATATGGCTGACTATACATAAAAAAAAAACTGTGGTTTGTCGGCTCACATTGTTGAACTTTATTATTAGTTTTGAGTAAACTCAAGATATTATCCATCATGAACATCTTGAAAGTGATGTGAGAAAAAGTTATGTTATAAAATGACAGAAATATTACTGACAATGGGGTTCCCACCATTTCTAGGTCTGATCAACCTAAAGTGGTGGAAATGCCGAACGACTGACCGACAGCGAAAAATTGATACAGGCTATTTATCATCTTAACAAGAAAACTTATGAATTGTTTTTACATGGGGAGAGTAGTACCTATTTATTCAAACAATGTAATAATAATTAAGGTAATAATGTAATAAAGGGTTCCTAAACGAAGGAGACTACCTATACATTTTAAGAATTGTATTCAGTTAATTATGTGC
Organism: Phthorimaea operculella; assembly: GCA_024500475.1. Classification (NCBI taxonomy): domain Eukaryota; kingdom Metazoa; phylum Arthropoda; class Insecta; order Lepidoptera; family Gelechiidae; genus Phthorimaea; species Phthorimaea operculella. The sequence continues at coordinate 44,688 of JANFCV010000542.1, forward strand.
ATAAAAAAAGATGCATCATTAGATCATTGAGTAAATTTATGCAAACCAATAAAGGACCGCCACGCCACTAAAGCTAAATAACACAGTTTTAAACTTAGAACATTGACAGTTGTCTTTGGCATCCAAATGTTCAAAAGCGATGTATTAGATCTAAGTTTTGCATTGTCGCAGTTTGTTCTGTATTGAGATTAGCATGGACATCTATTTACCACAAATAATAATCTCAAATAGTTCGGTGGTGGCTTGTTACGCAATGCGATTTTAATTTTTACGATTGGGGAATCGTCCTTGCCATTACTAAGATGCAGATGTAAATATTCAATATCTCATCGGTAATCTGAAGTACTTAAGAGATTTTAGGGCACTAGAACTGAACTTGGATTGAAAACAATTGAGAATAACAATGCATAACTGTCTTTTGTGGCACGTAACTCTAGTAAGACCATATACCAGTGACGTTATCATGTGCGCCCCAGCAACTTAAGTTTAATTTCTCTATGAGTAAGTCTAGGATGCTGACACTTGAATGGGAAGATATTGGTTAAGTGGTTGAAAACTGGCAAAAACAGTGGAACATACGTACCGTATATTATTTTTAATCTCTTGTTAATTTTGGGTTTTGGGTTGGGTTTCATGTCACATCATAAAGAATTATCACGACGGTCATGGCCATTTCCAGGATTGTAGAAATGCCCGGAGACAAATAGGCCAATTTAATTTCCCAAGGATGTATAAACTTGTAGACATAAACATTGAAAGCTGTATGAAGAGTCAGTTTACCAAGAAAGCTATTAAAACTAATAATAATAAAAAAAAGAGAAACGTACCTACTGCATTCAGTAGAGAAGGGGAAAATTAGATTTGGACAAATTGTGTCACGCATTTAACTTTTCGGCGAAGTTTATGAAGCACTTAATGTGTTTAATCAACGCTAGATTATTGAATACAATGAATGATACCTTTTTAAGAAATCTAAGGTCTGACACTGTGACTGCCTGTGTGTGTGGCACGTACGAAAAGCCTATGTGGCATGGCACTTACGGAAAGGTCTTGTGACAGCCTGTTGGCAAGTAGGTAAGGCCTGTGTGTCAGACGATGGATGTAATGATTGAAACTGCGCCACTGAAATATTAGTACTAGTTATACAAGGCAGCTCATGCGTATTGCAAAACACGATCGGCTACTGCAGTCACATGAGGGTATACGAGCGGGCAAACCAGGCTGAGCCCCCGCTCCTGATGCAACCGCTGCAGCCGGAATCGGCTAGTGCTACTGATGCGACAATATTTCATCTGCATAGAAAACAAAGTACAAACTTAAGATAGTCCATTCATAAAAATCATATAACTTTCATGTTGACAGTTTCACATCATCAAAATCATATAACTTAAGCTCTGCTATAAGTAGCTACAAGGCAACTCATATGAGAACTGATCTTACCGAGAAGATGTTGCACAAATGTTGTTGATGTTGATAGGTGGTGCGTCGACAAACTCAATAGATGTAAGAATTGAGTAATGGTAGAAAGCAGGTAAATGATATAATTATACAGAATCGTGTGACTAGGGCTGTCAAGTGGTAAGTTAAGTACCACATTATGCTAGCATACAAGGAACAGGCAAGTCTCCGTTAGAGTGCTGTGTGGCTTAAGACCTCGTTTATCAAATTATTTGCAAGGGGCAGTCTACAGCGGAGACGTATCGAATTCTCGAGACGAAGCTGCTCAGATAGTTAAAATAAGTGCAGTTCAAATGAAAACACGATATGACAAAGATCGGCGGGTTGTAGAGCCTTTACATACGGGCCAGTTGGTCATGGTAGAACGAAAAAATATTATGTCCTGTGACAAGTGGAAAACTCGTTCAACGATACGCAGGGCCATGAAGATTACAGCTGTGCTTCCTTAACGTCATACACGAAAGGCAAGCAAGCTTACAAAAACATAGTTGCCCGTGACAAAATTATCTAAGACTTGGCATGACAAACCACGAGACTCGTCATCTGATGACGATCTGATAGAGCAGTAGTAAGTCTCTCAACTATCGACCGCGCAAATTCTTACACTTACAACCCAATATAGGTAAAAAAAAAAAAACGCTTGCCTACGGGGCCTACACAGCGTTCAGTTTCTGTAATCAGACGCTTGCCTACGGGGCCTACACAGCGTTCAGTTTCTGTAATCAGACGCTTGCCTACGGGGCCTACACAGCGTTCAGTTTCTGTAATCAGACGCTTGCCTACGGGGCCTACACAGCGTTCAGTTTCTGTAATCAGACGCTTGCCTACGGGGCCTACACAGCGTTCAGTTTCTGTAATCAGACGCTTGCCTACGGGGCCTACACAGCGTTCAGTTTCTGTAATCAGACGCTTGCCTACGGGCCTACACAGCGTTCAGTTTCTGTAATCAGACGCTTGCCTACGGAGCCTACACAGCGTTCAGTTTCTGTAATCAGACGCTTGCCTACGGGGCCTACACAGCGTTCAGTTTCTGTAATCAAACGCTTGCCTACGGGGCCTACACAGCGTTCAGTTTCTGTAATCAAACGCTTGCCTACGGGCCTACACAGTGTTAAGTTTCTGTAATCCAACGCTTGCCTACGGGGCCTACACAGCGTTAAATTTCTGTAATCCAACGCTTGCCTACGGGCCTACACAGCGTTGTGTTTTATTATCAAACGCTTGCCTACGGGGCCTACACAGCGTTGAAAACATCATGCCTAATATGGTGAAGATCTGCTGGAAGAGGCTGCCACGGTCTGCCATCGGATCTTCGCTTTACTGCCTACGGCGGACGACGTGCGAGTGTGCTGCACAATCAAGATCAACCAGATGCGACTTCAACTGTCCTTCGAGGCCGAAGGACGACTGCAGGATGGCCGAACTGTTAGGCTGAAAATCGACAAGCTATGATCAGCACTAATCTCGACAACTGAGTGGGTCCCAGCCCTGGGGCTCCTCTTGACGCTATCGGTCGACGCGCGCGGACCATTGTTTATGTTATGAGCGATCCAAAATTATTTAATTAAAAGTATTTATTCCGAAGAACTCTTGTGTTTAATTTAGAGTCAATAGTAGGTACTTGGAAACGGGTAGTAAGGAGGGATTTGGGAACGGGCGGTAAGTAGGTACCTACTGAAAACGGCTGGCAAGTACTTTTGAGGTTACTAGTAAGTAGTAAGTATGGGGGGTAAGTTGTACCTACAAACATTTGTTTATAGGTAAGTTGATAGTGTTTTAGTTTGATAAATAATTTATTATGTCGGTTTATTTTTTCAAATAAATATCGACATTATTTCACAAGTTGGTTGAATGAGTAGGTAAATTATCTTACTAGAACAAATATTGTCGTAGACTAGATTTTAGTCTAATGAAAGCAGAATGCACTTAACACGCTATATCGATACACATCTACAGGAATTTCAGTCCCAGAATTTTAAATTTTATGAAAATTACAGCAACAAAGATTTTTCCGCCTAGTTTGTCAAAATAATCCAAATATTTCGCGATGAAACTAATGAAAATATATTTTAATTATGTTTGCATGTGTCCCAGGGTTGATTATTATATTTTTATTTTTGAGGTCTGTGTACCTTGACACAAAAAAATATTGAGTATTTAAGAATACACTATAAAATAAAATGAATAAGTCTGGCTCTGTATCATAACAAAACTGTCTATAAAGAGGTCTATAAGAAGATAGTACGTATCTAAACCTTATTATAATAGTGTTATCTTATCTTGTTTAAAGGCCTACCTACATGATCCCATAATCATGGTAATTTTAATCATTTGTATGAAACATGATTCTCTTTGCTACTACACAAAAAAACCATGAGATAAGAAATGTTACTTCTGTTGACTAATAAAATTTTATTTAATCTGGATATGATAAGTTTTCAAACTTCCCGACAAGGCCTAGATTTGTGAATCAGACAACGGACTTTACCTTATATTTCGCGCTTTAATACTTTTCTACTTTTACATACATTTTATAACTTTTACTTACTTATAATATCAATCAATTACGTACAACAATAAGTCCCACAAGCAACAATGACCAAAACCAATTTGCAATGATTCATCCAAATGAATGGAAATTGGTTAGGTCATAGTTTGGATTCAGAAATGCTTTTACCTCACCCTAGACTATGACACTTGTTTAGGTACTTATTTATTACTCAGTAACAAAATTGCGATCCGGAGAATGTCCACACATTTTGGCGAGAAACACTCGTAACGTCCGTTTGTGCTTTAATTTCGCGCTGAGTAACTCATGCATTAGGCCATTATTTTTAATTTCGCCAAAATGAATTGCTATACAAATACGGTTTATGTCAAACGGTTTGGCCACGGTTTGACAGACGCATCCGTCGACGCAGCATTGTGCGATATTTTTGCGCAAGCGGATGTGTCAGTCAAACCGTTTGACATAAACCGTATTTTTATGAAAATAAGGAGAAATGTCGTAGTTTTCTAACACATGTCGCGTCTATGTCGCATGCTAAGGGGACAGGGTTCATCGAATCGTTGGACGACTCAGTGCCCCACTCGAGAAGAAAGAGACGACTACTAGATAATAGAACAAAATTAACAACGTACAAATCACATACTTACATACATACAAAGGTCACGCCTATATTCCTTGCAAGGCAGTCCATTTACACCACCTATGACAAAAATTTGAGAGTCATTCAGAAGACGGTGTATCACTTAGTGATACATTTTCAGCCTGTCGCCTAAAATTGCAATACAGAAATCCCTTAGTCGGCTTCTACAATACCCACTGGAAAGATATGGGCTATTCTATGCCGGCACTAGCAGACTTCTAAAGCAAATTTCAAATATTGAGTTCTTGACCCTAAACCAATATATCACTATTGTGTCGGTCGATCTGTTTGTTTACGTTATCAAACAAAGTAGTGACAGCAGTAATAATAATGAACCCTGATAATTATGTCAGTCTGTAAGTGGGTATTGCGATGACCAATCGTCCGCAGGAAGTCATCGACAGTTTTTAGAAAAATGTAGTAAAAAGTAAATTATTAAAATCACAATAGTTTTAGCGGCTAGAATAACTTCATTACCTGTGTATTGTTCTTACTACTACAAAAACAGTTGGTTTCTACAGGATCTGTAGCAGGAATAAAGTCTGTTTACTTACCATTGTTTATCCTATGTTTTTTAGAATTAGCAGTATCTTTCTTCAAATCTTTATTCTTACTAAATCACTTTTCGTGTATCATTTCTTTATTCATTCTGTGTTTTCTCGTGCTTGTCCTGTTAATAATGTGTTTATTTATAATCAGTGTTGTTGTGATTACACACTCGGTGATATGTGGTGGTAGTGATATCTATCATGTAAACAGTAAAACTACATTCCTTCCTGACTACAATTCAACTTACTTTGGATACAGTGTGGTGCTTACTAAATCTCGGTAAGTTTCAAATAGTTTTATATCAATTTATAGTGCTATTGGGATTTGAAGAGTCTCCTCGATTTATCCAGGAGCCTGTCATCATCAGATACTCACCTGATGACTTAAGAACCCTCGGAAAAGAACAACATAGCATGCCCTACATATAAGTAGATGACATTTCTTCTCGATATATCTTCGTCACATTTAAATATGCCAAGAGAAAAAAAAACATTTGACCATTTTGTTTCTAAATTATGACTAATTCATGATAAAGTTAAGTTTCTCTGAATTTTGGACGACCGATAAAGCAATAAGTAGATAGTTGAAAGCATCTGTTCAAAGCTAATTAAGTAAGCACTTAATTGCCTTCTGCTAATAAGGATCTCATCTCTAACAATGACATTAGTAATGTGCATAGTTAGTTGACAAATTGAAGTAGAATGTTTTATTTCAATTATTTTATTATATAGTTTATTAAGGATAGGCATAATGCTTTATTTGCGTACAACAGAAATAAACAATGCTCTTTGCAAATATTTTTTTATATTCTGTTAAGTATAATGATATATTATGCAACCTCCATAATACATTGCTGGATATGGGCCTTCCCCTCATTTGGGGGCATACCTAGTCATCTCATCACTGCTCCATCACTTTTGACAGATTGTCGTACACAGTGTAAGATATGCCATTCACAGGGAACACTGCTGCTAATTCCCTTTATTTTACGCTAGTCCTTTTAAATTATGTATATAGGATGATACTATTTAAATAAGCGCCATACGGGACTTAATAACATTATTGCATTTTATCGTAATGAGTCATGTTTTTATTTAGCAATCACAGGATGTTGTATACATCCTTATCTCTTACATGACTTAACAGTTATAAACTTTTAACTGACTAAAGTTTAGCATTTTCAATAGTTATAGCGTACCTATAAAAATCAGAAAGCCTGAAAGTTCTTATCCCAAAATATGATTCAGCTTATTAAAATGAAAAACCCTAACAAAATAGGTGGAATTGACTGTTCTGGCGAAAACATGCTGCAGTAGTAGAAGGAATTGACAATTTAATTAATTACAATCTACAACAATGCTATTATTTTTCTCATAAAAACAAATAAGAAATTCGGCTGGGGATTCAATCCGTGACCGTAGTGTACCGTGCTAGTGCTCTGCCAAATGAGCTAACAGTGCGCGCCTGGTCGACACCACGAAATTTTCTACTTCTTGATGCTTCTATCGTGATGCGGACGGGCGGAGGGTCTCCGCTTTTAAGGTTTCTAACAGCATGCTTGCAGATACCTAACCACAACCAAAAAAAAAATGCTGTAAAGGCGTGCTTCAACTGCCGCCATACATTGAATTTCCAGAATTCCCCGACTATAGCTGTTTTTAAACATTTGTATTGTTTCAGCCTCTACGTGGGTGCTCCAAAAGCGCAAAGCAGGCTTTATGCCGACATCGCATCGGGGGATGTGTTTGAATGCCGCTTAAAAAGACTGCATCCGACAAAAGTAATGTGTGGGCCTATAGAAATGGACCGTGCAGGTATTTTACGTTTCGATTTTACACATTTAAAAAAAGTGCATTCATCACTATGCACCCCACATAGGATTTCTTCGATTCCCATGCATCGGGATACCATTAACTTGCACAGAAATATACCTAATACACGAAGAACACCTCGATCGAGATCCAATAATTCAATTCCTGATTCAACTATCTAACCCGATCGGGAATCAAAACTAGGACGTTTGCGTAACAGGCAAACGAACTACTACTGTGCTACATTGGTCATTACCTAGTCCACACTCAGGGTGTTTCGTACAAGGCGGCGTAGACTTTTTGACTTCGGCTGGATATCTGTCGCCTATGGTCAACTGCATTGTTGCGGTTATACCACCTACAATAGCACTAGCAATAGCACTAGCACCACACTCCCAAAGAGGGTTCGCAGGCAGAGGCTGGTCAATGGTCATTCGCAGTCAAAGAATTTTTATTCAAATATTATTTCCATATCGTTAACGTTACATAAACATTACAAACAATGACAAGGACTCTCAAGCCTCATAGCACATACCTACGAAGGATTCCACTCCCAAACTCTTCATTTCACATTACAGACGTAGATTTCCTCAAACACGACATGTGGTTTGGAGCCTCCATAGCAACAGTATCGGAAGGCAAACTCGTGGCGTGTGCCCCAAGATGGACAGACGTCTACAAATCAAACAGGGGTAGAAATACCCACTACTTGGCGTATGGTGCTTGCTACACGGAAAAGAGAAGACTAGGAAAGTGGCTGACTCCTCTAAAAGTTCTGAGTAAGTATAACATACTAAAGAAATATTTAAAATTAAGTACATAGAAATCAAATCGTTGGGACCTTGACTCGACGGACGTCCTGATGAAGTCCTAACTCGTGTAATAAGGTCAGTTTCCAAACTCCCTTACGCATCAGCCTATTACAAACTACTGCTGAACGAAGGACTCCCCTAGGGTACGCAATGTTACACGATCTCCCGTTTTTATCATCTAGTCGCGGATAGATCTTAAAGACATCGGTCTATCTGGCCGGAGTATTAAACTGCCTACTACACTTTCTATAAATGTAAATTTTACTGTTTTTGCAGGTCACTTAGCTTACAAAGTGGACAATAGTAGAAAAGAATACGGACCTTATGGAATGAACGTGATAAACTACTACGCATATGGCCAAGCTGGGATGTCCATCAAAGCAACGGAGAAGGATGTTATCATTGGAGCACCTGGTCTTTTGCAGTGGACTGGTACTTAAGTGTGAATTTGTGAAATTTTTATGACGAGTATTTTACATAGTAAAGTAATAGCATCATCCCATTTCTTTTTCGCGGGTGATGTATCGTAAAGATGGCTAAATGACTCGAAGATTTCAAGTGTATTAAAATTTTTGTTCGCGGGCTGATAATCTATCACTTTATTAGGTAAAGTGATACCACATTTCTTGTGAAGACTTTGTGAGAATTCAACATTTTGTTCCGGAAGGGACCTTCGAATAGACCATCCTACAAACATAAGCAGATGGAAGCGTAATATGTGCTTATGTCATACAAATTCTGATAGTAAAAAAATTACAACTTGGGTTGTAAACTTTGCAGATACGTACCTACAATATGACGTCAAAGACCTTTCAATAATTTTCATGTGGAAGCGATTGACAGCCGATGTGGCGCAGTGGTTAGTATGCCTGAGTGCCACGCAAAGGTTCCGGGTTCAATTCCCGGTGGGGTCACTCACAAAGTTGATATTTATCATTTTGTGAATTTGTTCCCCAGTCTGGTTAGGACATTGCAGGCTGAACCACCTGATTGTCCGCAAGTAAGATGGTTCCGTGCTTCGGATGGGCACGTTAAGCCGTCGGTCCCGGTTGCTGTCTATGATGGCGGTCGTTACACAACCATGTCAGAGGCCTGCTGCTTGCAGTAGGCGGTTGAAAAAACTCTGACACCAGGGTTCATCGGGTCGTTAAACGACTCGGTGTCCCACACGAAAAGAAGAAGAAGATGTGGAAGCGAACCCAATATAATGTAGGTAGGTACTGTGGGCTTTGGCTGCAATTAGATCGCTCGAGTACTCTTCTTTTGATAGACAAAGTTTAAATCAAAACCTTAACAGAAACAGTATAAGGTAGGTATAAGTAAGTAGGCGTTATTGTAAAATATCGACTGAATTTTTCAGATGTCTAGACGCTGCTTTCGTGACATTAAAAATATGATTGCTAATTCTTTCTTTCAGGTGGTATCATTGACTTCCGGTACAATTCAGCCAGCATGGATTCACTTCCACAGCCTATTAACAATCCATACAACTCGTTGTCTTTAGGACCTGATGATTATTTTGGTAAGTTCTACTTTCTGATTAATATTTTAAAAATATGCAAAAGTAAATTGTAGCCAACTATTATTCAGTTTTGGTTTTTATTTACTCACATATTTTCCTTAATTTGAAACTACAAGTAAAATATTTCTCCCAAGGCGGCGCACCGAGGCAAGGTGCCCAAAAGACTGGCAGCATTGCCTCTTTGAATGGCCAGACTAATTCTTTGGCCTAAATAGCTGCCACCTTTTGGATCCCTTGTTGCCTCGATGAGACGCCCTGAGAGATCTTTTATAAAGTCCTTAGCCAATGGACCCCAAGGACCCATTGTCAGAATGCCAGTGGAACAAACATAAATACCTCCCCAGACTCGAGTATTTTCCTTCTTTAAAACTTCAGCTGCTGTAGCGGCGGCACCTGCCCACACTGATGTTGCGCCTATATGGGATGGAGCCAGGGTATCAGTACAGGTTGCATTCCACACAGGCTTTTCCATTCTTCCATGGTACTAAGGACATGCCATCAGGGCGCTTGCCGTCGGATCGTATTATTCCGTTCGGCTCCAGCACAGCAGGTACGTTGGCTGTACCCAGCGCCCTTTTGACGATGTCGTTCAGGGTGGAATGGCGTGAGATGCGACCTGCACTTTTCTGACAGGAAAGACCATGGTGTCCTATTTGGCCCACCATCCCCACACTGACAGCGATATCTTTCATTTGTTTTGGACCCTAAGCGGAGTCTTACAGCTATCGAAAAACTGCAGTTGTCCAAAAGCGTGCCTATGTGAGAAGATGGATAGGCGTGGAGCCACATGCCCGACTCTTTTTCGGAAACGGCCAGTAATCGTGCACGATCAGCAGCACTGGAACAAGAAGCGATCAAGGTTTTTTGTTGCTGTTTGGATAAGGGCTCATCCCACAGTCTTTGTAAGTGACGATGAGTTGGAAACTCCTCTGAGCTTTTAGTGCTCCAAACATTTCCAGCATCTTGGTTATATTTCTTGTTTTACCATAAGAATTTAAACTAAAGGTGTTGATCTGAATATTGGATTACCAACAGAGATGGGCAAAAATTATTTGCCGAATAATAGGTAAGTTAATTGAACAAGGAATAAAATGCAAGTTTTTTAAATTCTTTACTACTTGTGTACTCTCAATTTTATTCAAAAGTTTTTTTATGGGTCATTGCCATTTGTCTATATTTTACTCGTGAAAAATTTATTCGCTAGGCAATTTATTCGGCGAATAATTGCCCATCTCTGATTACCAACTATTTAAAAATCAGAAACGTAAATGTAAGTAGGAATTTCTAGGTATTTAAAGGGATGGTTTGCCCGACACGCAACTGCATGCTATTAACACCCAGAACAGTCCGCTGCTGGATATTGGCTACATCTTTTGACTTTCCGTATTTGCCAAGGTGTAAGGTGTTGTATTCAGTCAAAGAACCTGCTGCCTATTGCAACATACTTACCTATATACTATACCTAATTATAATTGTTTCAGGTTACAGCGTAGAGGCCGGCATATTTGAACCTAACGGTTCAATTCTCTATGTAGCTGGGGCACCACGATCTGCAGACAATCATGGAAAGGTATGCTACATCAAAGAAGATTCTGTTGACTTGTATTAAGATTTGGGGTTATGTCTTTATATAAATGCTCGCTTCTGATTTATATAAGTACGAAACGAAATTGACCGCCAAAAGACCATACTGACAGACAAAATGTAAAGCAAATACAAGTAGCAGTCGGATGATCAGATATATCGTAGGCCCGATGGACGGCAGAGCAAGTGGCTTATCGGGAAATAGTCACGCCTTGGCATGCGAAGTGTTGAATTTGGACTGGATAAACCATTTATATTAAATAGATAATCTAAAGATTTGTATTATCCCACTAATGAATCATTCCTTGCATTACAGGTCTCCATATTTGAACCACCAAGCAACGAGAATGCCCCACTAAGCATCCTTGTTGAAGTAAAAGGGCCTCACCTCGGCTCATACTTCGGAGCAGCTCTGTGCGTCACTGATCTGAATGGTGACGGAAGAGCAGACCTTCTAGTTGGGGCGCCAAATTTCATCACGACTAAAGAAGACATGCCTTATGATCAAGGAGCTGTATTCATCTATTTGAATGTAGAAAATCAAACCACCACGACAGTAAGTGTTGGGGATTGTTTACAATTCAATGTAAGACAAATCAATTTACCTATTACAAATATTAACAGCTTGTTTTCATAAAAATAGTATTGTTTTTGAAGTACAAAAAAACAAACTAATATGTAGCTGATATGCGTGATAGATATTTGGAGCAAATGAAAACAAGACCGGTAGATGTAAGCGGCAAATTGTATTGAGTCACACACAAAGAGAATCCAAAAATATACGTACTCAATTAATTGTACGCAAGCCGTGATCAATAAATAAAAACATGATTGCACTAAAACTGTAAAAAACAGGAAGATTAGCCGAGATTGGTGGGATAAACAAGATCTTAAAAAAGTAATACTGTCACTTATGGCGCCGGCTGGTGACGTGCTAAGATTGAGTTCATACATACATACATCACGCCTATATCCCTTGCGGGGTTGGCCATTTATACTCTTCTGACAAAAGTTTGAAAGTCATTTAGAAGATAGTGTACCACCATGGTGACAGGTTGTTAGCCTGTCGCCTAAAAACTGCAACACACATCAACTATCAACTTTTTACGACGACCCTTAGACGCTTTTTACGACTTCTACGTAAAAGATATGGGGTCTCTCTCTCTTCATGTGGGACACCGAGTCGTTCAACAACCCGATGAACCCTGGTGTCAGAGTTTTTCAACCGCCTACTACAATAAGCAGGCCTCTGATATGGTTGTGTAACGACCGCCATCATAGACAGCAACCGGGACCGACGGCTTTAACGTGCCCATCGGAAGCGCGGAACCATGGAACCATCTTTCTTTTCGGACAGTCAGATGATTCAGTCTGCAATGTCCTAAACAGACTGGGAACAAATTCACAAAGTGATAAATATCAACTTGTGAGTGACCCCACCGGGAATCGAACCCGGAACCTTCTGCGTGGCAGGCAGTCATACTAACCACGACGCCACAACGGCTGTCATATGATATGATATGGGGTGATGCCATTCTAAGCCGGCACCACACGGAATTCCAAGCCCGGCACCATACGGCTTATATGAAAACGTAATAATTGGAAAATAGGATGTTGTACAGAAGTCAAGTACTCATAGAAACTCATGCATGTTTTTCAGAACTTTGATTTGAGAGATGCTGGTCATGTCTCAGGAAGTGAAGCAAGTGGAGCTCGATTCGGAAGTGCTATAGCTGCTCTAGGAGATATAGATCGTGACGGATTTGATGGTAGGGTTAATTATGCACGTACTTTACAAATACTAAACAAACCAGTATACGTTGATTCCTTGAATGAGTAGGTAGGTTTTGCTGGCGATTCAGATGGGTAGAATTTCTTTATCATCTTATTGATGCGCCTACAAATTCGCCTACAGCAAAAACAGTGTCCACGTAGAGTCAGTGATAAATCTAGCAGGGCATCCAGTACTGTAAAACATCAACCTCATTATTGATTTTCGTACAGTTATTAAAATAATCAGTTTAACCTTTATACAAGCGGAAATTTTACTTGTTACTGGTGATTCAATAAGGTGATAAGGATCAACAGAAAGACCAGCTTTCCCCAAAGTTTCTTAAACAAAAAAAAAACAACTTATATTTCTAGATATTGCGGTTGGTGCACCATACGAGAATGATGGCGTTGGTGCTGTCTATATTTACAGAGGGTCAGCTGAAGGATTGAGACAGAAATATTTGCAAAGAATCGTAGCTGAAGAAGCCAAAGGATTTGGCATTTCCATATCGAAGGGAGTTGATTATGATTCAAATAATTGCAATGGTGAGTTAACATAATATTTTTCACGATATTACACAAGAAATGGGGAAAGAATATATAGAAATCTGATTAATGACCACATCAAACACTTATTTAGGCTGTGCTTGAAATATTTTGGTTTTGCTGTGGAAGTAATATTTTAATAAAGACGATAACACTTATCCTATACAGGAATATTTAATCATGGTTACGAACTCAATCACAATTTCAAAGGCGATTCTCACCAGCACCGTAGGATTTACAAAATTTCATTTTTTGACGTCAAAGGTATTATAAAATATAGAAACTGGACACCTGGACAAGTCACCGTATAAAATTGCGGTGACACAGGTCATCCTTTATGTCAGGGATGTCGCAAATCTCAAAATTGTCCGTGCTTCTGCGATACACTAGAAATATATAAAACATGCATTGTTTTCCTTTTTCCAGACATGGCAGTAGGGGCCTACGAAAGTGGCACCGCGTATATCTACCACTGTATCCCAACCATCAAAGTGGAGCCTTCTATTAGGATCCCTGATGCCATGAATTTGCCAAAGAACGTCACGGAGTTCTTGGCAACCTTTTGCGTCAACGGTCTACCCAACAGTTTCTGGCCAAAAGCGAAAACTAGTAAGTTATAAAGGTTGAAATTTTACTAGTGACCGATGGCAAACCGGCTGATGAGGAACAACACAACGTTCCCCAAGGTACATACATATAAAAGAAATTATCTCACATAAAAAATTGCCAATCAGCTAATTTCAGTTAGTATGAGAGGTTTTTTTTATATGTCGGCCTATATTGCTCGGGGAATGTTGTTCCTTATCACCAGCACGTCCTTCATTTTTGCTTGATTTCGGTCACTAGTAACATTTCATCCTATATTATACAGGGTGTTAGGGACGGTGTAACGAAAACTTTGCAGGCGTGCTCAGACCATGAAACTGAACAACTTTTACTATGGAGCCAATGGTGGGAAACGAAAAAAATTTTCCGGTCTCCTATACAAAGTCAGTCAGCTAATCGTGAATTTTGTATGGGAGGTCGGAATTTTTTTTCATATCCCACCATTGGCTCCATAGTAAAAGTTGTTCAGCTTGATGGTTTGATCATGCCTGCAAAGTTTTCGTTACACCGTCCCTAACACCCCGTAATAGTTCACCAGTAAACTAGTACTTACTTGACTAGCCAAAAGATAAAAATAAAAAGTCATCAAAGCTATACTACCTATTTTTAAATTTTAAACAGTAAAAGTTCATTTTAAAAGCTGATAAGTTTTCACTGTCGCTAAACAAGAAAGTGCAGTAATTTCCTCCAAAAGTCTCAGAAGACATAAAAGTCTCAGAAGACATTGTGGTCCATGTTGTCTGTAGCCTTTTTTCTGTTCTTTGAGTTGCTTTGAGAATGCTGAACTTTTTCTAACTTTTATTAGCTCTATGAGCAAATTAACAAGAGACGTGTCTATATTTTATGTATTTTATTTTATCTCGAAAATATACAGATTTCCTTATTAAAAATGTATGTAATTGATATAAAATTTATTGTTTTACAAATCAACCAAATGGAATGAATTTTAAAGCTGCCTTTTATGTTTCACATGAAAATGTCATAGATTTCAAATAATAACAATAAAAACTTAAAATAAACACTACCGTACAGAAAGAAGGTATTTTACCAACAATTTATGAGAACTGAATTAATGAAATTTATTCCTTTTCTGCTTAGATATATGATTGCGTTTTTGACATGCTACCTACTTGTTTATTGATTTTGTTTTGGTATCAATTTTCACAAACCAAATCATTACAGAATAGGTAAGGCGCTTTACTCACATAACGTCCATTTGTGCGTTATTTTTGTGCAAAGCCATCCGTTGCGTTTGAAAAATACGATGTTCCAACTTCTTTTCAGACAAATACGGTTTATGTGAAACGGTTTGACAGACGCATCCGTCAGCGCAAATATCGCACAGCGCTGCGTTGACGGAAGCATTTGTCAAAAAATATGCCATAAACAATATTTGTGTATGAATAAGGTCGAAATTAGTATTGTCCCAAAGCAGCGCAAAAATAGCGTCGAAACCTCTCTCTCTCTCTTCGTATGGGACGCCGAGTCGTTCAATGACCCGATGAACCCTGGTGTCAGAGCTTTTCAACCACCTACTACAAGAAGTAGGCCTCTGATACGGTTGTGTAACGACCGCCATCATAGACAGCAACCGGGACCGAGACGGCTTAGTGTGCCCATCCAAAGCACGGAACTATCTTGCTTTTCGGACAATCAGGTGGTTTAGCATGCAATGTCCTAACCAGACTGGGAACAAAGTCACAAAGTGATAAATATTAACTTTGTGAGTAACCCCACCGGGAATTATTGAAACCAGAAACTTCTGCGTGGCGGGCAGTCATACTAACCACTGCGCCACATCAGCAGTCAATACCTCTGAAACGGAGGTTATGTGTGTGAAGCGCCTGTATGAATATGAAAAATGACTTATATTTGTTACAGCTCTCAGAACCACAATCACCATAGACCCTAATCACAACAGGACCATTGGTGATCAGCAAATTGGGTTCAGATTGGAAGCTCGACCAGGGATCGACAATTGTAAAGAAGTCCCCATTGAAGTTTTGGTAAGGAATTTTATAATTTACTTTTTTTCAGGCAATTCAAAATGTAAATACATTTTATTACAATAAATTATAACCGAATTATTAATTTTGCAGCCAACGGCCAATTTGGCTGAACCGTTCCTGTTGATAATGGATTTGGAACCGAGTAAACCTTTTCTGGGTATGTAACTAGTAACTACGTACAAAAGTGTACACAAGACAATAAAGAGATTATGACACTACGTGTACATCCACACAGTGGACATGGCCCAACTTCTATCGAAGGTAGAGGGGTGATGGCAGGGATTGGAATATCTTAGTGCCAATGTTGGCAAAAGTATGGATGAGACTTTGTTATAGGGATTTAACTTTTTTCGGGATATAAATAAGGTGTATAAAAAGAAACTGTAAATATTTTAAAAGGTGAATCAGTCCACGAAATTGAACAACTATCTCCAAGAAACACAGGTCGAAAAAAGTTTTGGTCCTCTTATAGGTACAAATTGACTCATTCAGATGGTTTATTGGATTACTTGTATTTTTGATCTTTTTCGGGCAAAATTATTCAGTTTCATGGACTGGTTTACCCCTTACAATATTATACCAGCTGAGTCAATTTGTATGGGAGAAGCAAATTTTTTTACAACCTATGTTTCTTGGGTAAAGTTGTTCAATTTCGTGGACTAAATCACCTAATAAAATATTTGCAGTTAATTCTTATACACCTTTTTTTTATATCCAGGGAAAAGTAATATCCCAATAACAAAATCCTATCCATACTTTTGCTAACACCGGCACAAAGATATTCCGATCCCTGTCATGAGTGGTGTGTCATACTTACCCAGCTTGGCGAGCACAGTATTTGGTGTTGTATTATAATTTTGGTTGATGCTATTCTGAGCCGGCAATCACACGGCTATCATGAGACTAATAAAAATGAATTTGTTTTCCAGATGATTCTCAAATGTTTACTGAAGACGCAGGAAGATTGTCAGAAGATTCCACGCTGAGCAAATCATTTCTTCTTCAGCTAATGAGGGATTGTGGCGATGATCTCGTTTGTACTCCTAAACTGCACTTGACTCTGGAAGCTGCAGAAAGGTAACCAGAAGACCAAACAGATGGAAAATAGATTTTTCAACTTATCCACTCAATATCTCATATTCCATGGGGCAAGATTTGTTCTATACATCGTAAATCATATCGTATCAAAGTGTTGTATCAGTGTTGTATGAAATTTGATGAATCGTAGCGCTAGCGGAAATAAGCTAGAAACCACATGCGATAGTGCCGCGGGAAAATAGCATACAAACGGATGTTACCTACGTGTTTTTCTCGCCTAAATCTGCAACACTTCAGTACACACTGCGCTTTCTTTTTTAACATAAATTTTCACTTTTCAGTGTTTACATTCCCGGATTAACAAAACGGCTTGGTATAATCATCACAGTCTATAATGAAGAAGAACCAGCGTACGACGTTCAAGTGCTGCTCCGTCTACCTTTACCCCCTAAAAGAGTTCCAATGAACTGCGTACTTGAAGGCCTTAACATGACCTGTGATACTGAATCTCCTGTAGAAAGAGACGAGACAGAAAGCTGGGGAGTTGAAGTAGAGTATACATTGCACGGTGTAGATCAAAGTTCTGGGCTTCAAGCTGAGCTAAAGCATCCGTTGTATATCAGAGATAAAGATGGGAAAGTGGTCAAATATGACAATGAAAAGGTGGTCAAACATGTCAATGTGACTGTTGTTCCTAAAGCTAGTTTCAATATTACTGGGTAAGGTGACCAATATAATACTTCTAATAAATGCCATAATTTCTTGAAATATTCCCTTTAACCTATTATTGTTTATATTTCTTTATTTTTAAGGAAAAGTTTGCCAAACAACACGATGACTATTACGAGGGAGAAATTTTATGAAGCTGGAGAAGTATTCTTTACGCATTACTTTGAAGTAAGTTCGTTGCAGTTATCTACTTAGTTATTTTTTACCTCCTCAAAAAGACACTAGATAAAAGATCTTGTTCTTCCAGGTAAAAATCTTGGACCATCCGACTGGCTCGCTTTGAAATCTCTTTTGAGGTTACCAGAAAACGTAAGTTCTGAAACATCTTTATATCTCAGCTTTGACTTCCAACTGGGGCACCAGGTTGGATAGTTGAGATTGGGGGATCGATGTTCTTTTGTGCAGTTTTATGTGCAGAGTCTTCTCATATTGTTATTGAAATAATTTACTTAATTTTAGGTCACACTTTCACATCCAGTCAAGGGATGTAATAACACAGAAGATGAGCTTCATTGCGAATGGCCTGTTCCAGTCAATACATCAATACCAATCGAACTACAATTAAAGTATAACTTAAGTAAAAATGGTAAGTGTCGATAAAATATACACGAGTATTATAATATTTATAGCTTAGTAGCGTCAATATCAGACTATTTAAATTTGACATCAAAGAATTCGTGCGCGTTGTCATATCTCATACACAGAATGTCATTCAGAACTGAACAAAATCGCCTGGATTTCCCCAAATGATAATAGATAGTATTTAAAATCGTTTGTGCTGATTGTTTGCAAGATTACAAAAAGAAAAATATAATGATTATAAACAATTTTTCAGGTAAATATTTAGAAGAAAAGATATCGTTCAATGCAACAAGCACGATAATACTGCTGATGGAAAACCAGACAAGGTACCTAATAAATATTTTGATACATAAACATTTCATTGAAATCTAAGAGAATACTATAATAACTTATAGCAAAATTATGAAACCGTGAATGTTGAACTGTGTTGGCACAATTGGGTTCCTAGTGGTTATTGTAAAAAAAAAACATTTTCTTCAGGTTGTCAATAAAAACGGAGCTAATTCTTGAGCCAGCCACACCAATATGGCCACTGGTGCTTGCCATCGTGTTCAGCTCGATTATTGGACTGGCACTTCTGGCGGGAATCATCTACGGCTTACATAAGGTACGCAACATAAACATCCACAATTCCACAAAGATCCACTACCCGGTGAACTGAGTAAACCGCGTAAAATTACAGAAAAAAAATGGCTGACTATTATTGCGGGCGCCATTCTACAGTATTTGGAACTAAGTATTAATTGGCGTTTACACAGTTTAAGGAAAAACGTCAAAAGCTAACTCATGGCTCTTGCGCAGTCGAAGCGCTTCAGGACATTACCGAATTAGGGTGTATTTGATGTACTTGCCACGTTTGCCAGATTGGCGAACGCAATGCTATATGTCCACTTTTACGACACATACAGGTACTTTCATATGAGGTGATGCTTTTCTAAGCCCGCGCCACATATCTCCACAGTCCTGGCGTCTCTTGTATTTATGTTATTTGCCTTCTCATTTTCAGTACGGTTTCTTCTCAAGAAAGAGCCACGAAGAGCTGAAAAGAAGAAAAGAGGAAGAGGAGAATAGCACTGATATGGACCCTGGATGCTCTACCAGCCCACCTTCGGAAGCTGATGAGTCTACCTTGGGATTGATCAGTGATGATTCTGATTGACTGATTGAAGTTCAGAAAGAGTTGAGCGATTTTTGTAACCCAAAATACTAATCGCCATAGTCTAATAAAACATGCTCTTACATTCCCAGAGAAACACAAGCCTACGTCACTAGTATTGCCACTTTATTTCAATAAAATAAGTTATGAGGTAAATTCAATCTCAGAAAAATGAGTTAAAATATTTCTGAATATTTTATAGTTTAGATTTACGTGTGTATTAACTTGAACTTTACAACAACACTTAAATTGTATTTTTTAGTTAACAGTATCATAAATGATTTACAAAAAACATCATAAGAGTGGGTAATTCTGGTAACTCACAAGCATGATGACGTAGGCTTGTGTTAGTCACGTGGTTCACGAGTCGCGGAATGGAATACTAGGCGGAGTATCTTATTATACCATGAGTATCAGTTGATCTCTCAAATGAGAAGGTAGGTTGATGCAGGCCTAGGTATTATGAATCTCTTGTTTATATCAATAGACTGATTAATTTATTGTATCTTGATAAAGAAATTTTAAACTTAATACCTATTACATTACGTAATATTAAGTTGATATAATCTAATGAAAAATAAAATCAATACGAATATATATTTTTTTAAGTTTTACTTAACTACCAACAAAACTATGAACAAATACACAAGGTAAATACATTGAATACCATTAAAAACACTTCCAGCATTAACAATATTAGAAATATTATTATTGGCGTTATGGGCCAGATACACTTGCATAATTGTGCAGGTTAAGATTTAGTAGCTTACAAGGAAGAGGCGTCGCCAGTTATACTAAATAGAAGCAAAAGTCGCAGGTTCAAATTCTGCCTGCGGTGGAGTTTGCAATTTTTCTAAAAAAAGATATCTTATACCATAATATTATCATTCTGAATCAAACACAGGCCCTTGAATGAAGAAAATAAGCGACACAATGAAGGTAAACAAACAACAACTCTACTAACTAGTTGCATCGATGTACGAACACAGAAGTTTGCAGCTCGCTAGCACTTTGCGAAAAAATATTTCCTACCTGCAGAAATTTTGCTGGCAGCTTTTTCTGCGCCCAAGCTGCAAGAGAAAGCGCATGTCAGAAACACTTATGTAGTGTAGTTTAGTCACAGATTTTAACTAAGTAGTGAATACTGATACCTAAGTAGAGCAAATCTAGTCTGTGTAAATAGATTTAGATATAATCTTTGTTGATTCCGAATTGTCTGAAGACTACAGGCGATAATCGGGATGTAAGTCACCTGAGTATGTATTACAAACAGCTCTGGATTATCTATTTCGCTAAATTATAATCTGGCGAAATACTGTATACGTTTACAAGTATTACGATTCAACGTTATCTTTTTCAGTAGATTACAATATAACAAACTAAAGCCGTGAAATTATGATACAACACGCAGCTCGCGTTCTGATTCGAGTCAAGCCTAATGTTCCCTGCGACGTCTTGTTTGCTTCACAGCTGATTGCCATTTCACTGGTTCTCGAACGTAAACCCATTTCATTTTTATAATTTCGTGTTGAAAATTACTTAGTTACATAAACTTCCAAAATAAGAAAATAATCTCTTAATATATGTTAGTTCGATATACAAGGAAGTGGCGATCAGCTGAGAAATAAACATGGCGGCGCGATAGTTATACTGACATGATATTCGACCAATCAGAACGCGAGTTGACAATTTTACCGATTTAATTCATAATATTGTAATCTTCTGAAAATTTATACGTGGAATTGTGATTATATTTCGACAGATTGTAATTAAGTGAGAAATATTAAGCGTGCAATTTCACGATGACATATAGAAAGGCAACTAGCGGCCCGTCAGCGCTGTCACCAGCCGCAAATTCATTTCTTGAATTTTTTTTCGTCACGTCACGTGTAGGAATCTATCGTTTGAGCAAAATGCGTCATCACGAAATTAATAATGTCCTTATCAATTGATGATAAAACTTCATTCATATATAAAATTGTGAAAAACTTGTCTTAATACACGTGCGAAAACACTTTAGTATTATCTGTATAGCACAAACTCCACAATTTAGGTAATTTCTTGGACGGCGCAACGGATGTTTCGTTTGTCATTATTACAATAATTTTTTGTTTTGCGTTTTTTATGTTTCAGCTGAAATCAGCAACTATATTTTAGGGTGTTGTACCCAAAGGGTGAAAACAGAATTTTGCGAAAGCTACGTACGATTATGCAAAAATCAATGAATATTTCAATTATACATGTTAAACTACAAAAAAAACAAGGAATGTCTTATACTCTTTGGTACAATAAAAGGTATAATACATTCCATTCCATATTTTGTCTTTTGACGTCACTGTTTAGTTTATCCTGTATAGCTATGTGTATATGTATAGCCAATACCAAAACAATTAGCTAGTGATAGACAATAAGCACACGTGATGAATAAAACCTCTTTTCCCTATTACTTACGCCACTAATCAGTCTGCAGCAGGCGGGGTAGAAAATTTCTCTTTATTCCAGCCTACTGGCCATTACGAAAAAAAAGAAAAAGAGCTAACGCGTGTTTTCCAAAACTAAGACGGGTTCTGTAGGTATGGCAAACACACGAGACTTAACATAACAAGTGCAAGTTATGGCTCCTAGACACTTATTTCATTAAACTCTATCAGTAGATAAAAATGCCATAAGCGATTGAGTTACTGGCGGTAGATGCGTAAAGTTACATGCCATGTGGTTACCCTGGCCATGGCCAGCTCCAAGACAATGACTTGATTTTTATATTTTTATCTCGCCTTAGCTGCCGAATCCATGACCATGGCCTAATCCATTAAGTTGGTATTTTTATGATGATTGATATTCAATAATATAAAAAAATCTTACTAACTTGAGATTGTTTTGATAATTTTTGACCTCATTTGCTTTCTGGGATTTACAAATGGCACTGCTAAACAAAATATTTTCTGCGTTTTAGTTAGATAAAATATTTATAATTCTTCATATTGATGCTTCCCGCAACAAAGGTCGTAACCACCATTTCCTCAAAAATACGATTTTAATGCAGACTTATTCAATTTTTCACGCTCTATCGATCTATATGGGTCATATTTCACTGCGATCAAAAAAGTTGCTTTTACGACCCATATATTTTGTGACTCTAAACATAATAATGCGACCAAAAGTAGACGTAAATGTCAGTTGTATTTAATTGACACGTGACACTTAGTGTATAAACCAATTTGTTTTTGAAGTATAGGCGTAACTCGCACTTGAAATGAAAATGTGACTTACGCCCCATGATTTTAGATGATATATTTAATATTTTATTATTATTGAATGGCGTATCTCCAAAACCTAAGTAAAATTGTTATATACGACCCTAATTTTAATATAACGGTAATTTAATTAATACAAAAATAGTGTCGTATCTCCATAAGCTGAATAATAATAAACAGAAATATAACACCATTTTAGTCGTTAGTTCCTAGTCTTAATCGTTCTGCTGGCTTTTACGTCCTTTTGTACACGACCAAGTAGTTTGAGCTATATCCGTCAGATGGTATTGCATATACCATCATCATCTATCATGCTGCCCGCTACCGTCCATGGATCACTGATAACTTTAGATGAAAATTGAAGCACTACGCTTAACTATTTGAACGAAAGGGAACGTTGTATTTGCGTTTGGTATGTTTGCGTTTATTACGTAGTGGCTTATTTAAAGGAAAGTCTGCGATATTTTTCGCAAAAAATATTCCAACTTGCCATAAATAAAGATAAGGAGGGCATAACACATTTGAGATCCGGTACAGTAAATCCGTAGGGAACATCCGGGTGAATATCCCAAGCCCAAAAATTGAGTGTCCGGGCTGATAACGAGGGTGTATCGTGTAGATATCTTCTGATGCTATTTTTTTTTTGGGTAGAAAATGTCGTGAACTACCTGGTATAATAAATATTATTTAATTTGAAAAGCTAAAAGTCACATAAAAAAATTATTAAAGTGCCATTTTTTCATCGCGGTGGGTTGTCCGGTTTACATTTTTGTTATTAAATACCCTGTAACGCTAAAGTGGTCTCGTATAGACATGAAATTACAGATATTTTTTATAAACAGTGAACCAATGAATCGATATAACTATCACCCAACTCTTTAGCTATAATGTACTACGTTTAAGAGACCTAAACACATGTGTCCGACGAAGCCCTTTCATTCCGGAGGGTAAAACTTATTGCAAAATAGCTCCTCACTCCTGCGCTTACGCACTCGATTGCCCTTCGACGCCTTCTATTAGTCTTGCCCTAAAGCTTTGCAGATTCATGGGAGCTATGTCTTTGTTTTCCACCATTAACGAAAATATTTCATTTCTGTGGTGTGGCGACATTTTTTTCATCATTTCGGTGTCTCTTGTAGCTTGTGTATGCCTCATTCTTTTTGTCCCAAAATTACTATGTTTATGTGCTTTAGGAACTGTTTGACTTGAGTGCTGTTGACTTTACTTTAATCGTTTTAGTTAAAAAATATTTGAAATTTACTGTTCTTTTTTTCATTTCTGCGTTCTCATTTCGGAGGATTCGGTGGACTGAAATGTCTATATCACCCCTCAGAAATGATAACACCCCACGGAAATTTGGACAGGCTCGTTGCCTTAGGGTTCCTTGTTGAATTCGAAGGGAGGGTTTGTTAATTTACGAAATTATTATGAAAACCTCGCTAGACAAATGTAAACCGCCCACACAATAATAGCATACCTACCCCTTCGTACTATCTGGTACATAGGTAAGTAAAACCTACCTACCTACTAATAGGTAGGTAGATAGGTATTAGAGAGCGCAAACGCCGCGTACCCATCTTCTAGTAGGTAGGTGTGTTAGAGAGCTAGCACGTTGCGTAACCGTCTATCTACCAGAAAATATGTGTGTTAGTTGGCGAGCAGATCTATCCAAATAGTACCTACCTACTACCTACATACTGCCTACCTACTGCCTACCTACTGCCTACCTACTGCCTACCTACGCACCTGCCTGCACCCTGCCTGCACCTGCAGCACCTACCTGCTGCCTGCCTGCTGCCCACTGCTGCCCATGCCTGCTGCCCACTACCTACTGCCCACCTACCGCCTGCCTGCAGCACCCACTGCCTACCTGCTGCCACTGCCTGCAACACCACCCCTGCCTGCCTGCTGCCTGCCTGCTGCCTGCCCTGCCGCGCCTGCCTGCCTGCTGCGCTGCTGCCTGCCTACCACGCCTCCTACTACCTCCCACACCACCTGCCTATACCGTATGTTGCAGTGAGATCACGCACACTGCATACGCATCTACACCTCACTCGTCCCACTCTGCTATAGTCAGCGGTTCTTTCTCGTCCCACTCTGCTAGTCACCAGTTCGTTACTCGTCCCACTGTGCTGTAGTCACCAGTTCCTCCCATGTCCCACTTTGCTGTAGTCACCGGTTCTTCCCACGTCCCACTCTGATGTAGTCACCGGTTCCTCCTTCATCCCAATCTACTGTAGTCACCAGTTTCTCACTCGTCCCACTCTGATGTAGTCACCAGTTCTTCATTCGTCCCACTCTGATGTAGTCACTGGTTCCTCCCTCATCCCACTCTACTGTAGTCGCCAGTTTCTCACTCGTCCCACTCTGATGTAGTCACCAGTTCTTCATTCGTCCCACTCTGATGTAGTCACTGGTTCCTCCCTCATCCCACTCTACTGTAGTCGCCAGTTTCTCACTCGTCCCACTCTGATGTAGTCACTAGTTCTTCATTCGTCCGTCTCTGATATAGTCACTGGTTTCCCCTCATCCCACTCTACTGTAGTCACCAGTTTCTCTCTCGTCCCAGTCTGCTGTAGTCACAAGTTTCTCACTCGTCTCACTCTGCTGTAGTCACCGGTTTCTCCCCCGTTCCACTCTGCTGTAGTTACCAGTTCTTCACTCGTCCCACTTTGCTCTAGTCACCAGTTCCTCCCACATCCCACACTTCTGTAATCACCAGTTGTTCACTCGTTTCACTCGGATGTAATCATCGGTTCCTCATTCGTCCCACTCTTCTGTAGTCACCAGTTCTACAGTTGTCATACTCTGCTGCACCTGCATGGTTCTCCGCTAATCCTTCCCAGGCTTATTTTTGCCTATTGGTTATTTATATCAAAAGTACCATAGACACAGAACACTGTCTGACTAGAGACTCGCCTTGACCACTTCATTTCGATGGACATATTTCATTTCCGTGCACTTATTATCATTTCGGTGGACTATTATCATTTCGGTGCACACTTTTTATCATTCGGAGGACTGTTTTCATTTCGGTGCACACTTATTATCATTTCGGAGGACTGTTTTCATTTCAATTGCACACTTATTATCATTTCGGAGGACTGTTTTCATTTCAGATTGCCTTTTTCAAAATTCAATCTCAGAATATCTCAGCTTCTGATAA
>JANFCV010000543.1:0-70091 GCA_024500475.1 Phthorimaea operculella
GTTCTCGTCTTTAGCACACATTAATGGTAATGAGGATTTCTCTTACTCGTCTTCGTAACGCGGAACTTCCGCAATTTTAAAGGTGAGGGACCTTTAAAACCGGCTACTGCTTCCACATAATATTTAGAATTCCAAAAATCCTCTTCCGTTTCCCCTTACACATACCTTGTGTGGAATACATGAATTCATTTGTACATAATATTATGCGAGTATAAAAAACTGACATAATCTTTTAATCTCTTTTTTGTTTACTTTGACTGCTTTCTCTTCGTCTTCCTCATCCGCATCTTCCAACTTTGAGCTTGTTACTTCCTCTTCCGCTTCCTCTTCTCATAACATCTTCCTCATCAACACTAGCACACATTCATCCATTGCAGGTCGTAGGTCTCTTCTCTATTATGGTAATCCTCTTGGTCCTTCTTCATTGGGTTAATTTCAATTACGTTAGATCAATATTTTGCAACTGATATGCTCCTAGAGTTTGCCTCTTGGTTCTTTGCTAAAAAATGCCAACCACAGAGATTTCTATCAGTGCATGTAGTAGAAAATTGAATTTAACTAAGGGATAAATGTATGAAATGAGGAACAGCACTTACGGTAAATGCAACATCCTACTCTGCGCTCGCTTGCCCAAAGAAATGTAGGAAAAGCATAACAACCCCCAAAAGAAAACCACAAGGATAGTCCAACCGACCACGGCGACTTATCACTGTTGATTTATGTCTGTCATCGCTCTCTTTCGCTTTCGCCTCGTGTGGGACACCGAGTCTTTAAATGACCCGATGAACCTATTAGCATGCCAGTATTGCCACCTCTACCTAGTTTAATAGCTCTCTGCTATTACTTACCAACCGCCAACCACACCGAACGGTTCCACCGAAGATTATAAGTTTCAAACAAATGATCGGACGATGGAACCGAGATGGAAGTTTCTCTGTCAAGTCTTCCAGATGAATAAGTATAAAGTTTTATAGTTTCGGTATTGATTCTTTTGATTGGCTGGTGGGGACTGAAGCTAATTGATATTCAGGAAGAAAATGAAAAATGCCGTCATTGTATAACTTATAGACGAGTAACAAAAATTGTGAAAAGTTGAAAATTGTGAAAGAGTTTTTATATTACAAAAAAAATGTATAAGAGTTTTGTGTAATGCTTGGTTTGACGACAGTTGTAAGCCACTTTTTAAGAAGCTAGAGATATTGCCGTTGCCTTGCATGTACATTAGGGACTAGGGTTTTCTACCCGGGTACCCGGGTCCGGGTATTTCAGACTTTTGGTACCCGGGTATAAACGACGCGCGTACCCGGGTACTCGAAAAAGAGATATATAGACTGATGTTATACAAATAAAAGAGTAAAAAGCTGAATTTATTTATATTTTCAAAAGTATTGTTTCTTTTAACGAATTGATTTCATTCATATTATATGGATTTCTACACAAATTGACTTTATATGATGATGATCTTTCCGGCCGGTTTTGGCCATGGCGACCACTTCTACTCCTGATCAAGTCGGCGCTGATGCGCTCGCAGGTGGCTATTGTAGCCTATTTTGGCAGTAAAGTCCCGTGCACAGTGTGGGCGCGTGAGTTTGCCATTGATATAATTGTATTTAATGGCATCGGAAGCACGGGCCTTCAGTTCATCGCGTTTAGCGTCAAGGTCTGCTTTACGCTGCTCCTCAAAGTCGCGAATTCGCCTCTTTACGAGACCTCGCCATTCTGGGCGTTGTGCTGCCAAAACCTCAAATTGAGATGGTTCGATATTGCATCTTTTCATGTGTCTCTTCTGAACATCTTTAAATCGGAGGAGTTGACCCCCATGCTTCCGCTTGCCCTCCTCTAGCTCAGAATACTATTCAAGATTTCGGCGGGAAAATCTTAGAAGATGCGCTTCGACACTCGCTCATCCGCCATCCGGGATACGTGACCGCACCACCGAAGCTGCCGACGCATTAAGTAGGCTTCAATGCCACCAACATTGGCTCGTCTTAGAACTTCGGTGTTTCGCACTCGGTCGGACCATCTGATCTTCATGATGGTGCGAAGGCATTTGAGATGGAAACGATCCAAAGTGCGTATGTGGAAGGAAGAGTACAGAAGGTTTGGCAGCACAATCGCCATATATACAGAAATTTTTGTGGCTAGTTTAAGGTCGTGCGAGCAGAAAACCTTGGAACGCAGCTTCCCAAATGCTGCAGCTGCAGCACTGATTCTGCTATTGATCTCAGCATAGACTTTATATATCTAGTTTTCAAATAGCATATTTTTAAGAGAAAATATTTGTATTATTTTCCGGGAGTATTTTTGTAGGTTTGTAAGGAATTTCCTCAAAATCTGCGCGTAAGATTTTCAGATTTCATTTACCTTTAGAATGCTAGGTTACTTCATCCTGGAATTGTATAAGATAGATGCTTTTTACCAAGGAGAAATATCTTACTCCCAAGTGAAATCTGTTAGAAGCGAGTGGAAACGAAAGTAATAAAAAGTGAGACTGACTGAAGTATTTTTATACCGGTTTTGTTTGTCTAATTTTACTAAATTATTCCCACTTTCTGAACTAATATTCAGGTATTATAATTAAGTATAAATAGAGTTAACTTTTGAATCTTTGTTTCTCAATTTCGAGCCCATTTTTACTTAAAAGGTAATACCCGGGTACCCGGGTATACCCGGGTATTTAAAAAATTCGTACCCGATACCCGGGTATCTAAATTGGTCGGGTATTCGAAAACCCTATTAGGGACGTTTGTGTTTTTGTTAATGCACATCCTAGCTATTGGCGTAAGCGCAGTGAGGTATTTCAGCGACAAACAAGGCAAATATATATGAATCTCCTATATCAACCAACATACCGCAAGGTTATTTATAAAAAAAATGTTTTTAATATGTGCATTTTACTATATAATAAGCTCCCAGACTACATAAAACTATTAAATGGTAAACAGTTCAAAACAACTTTGACAAAATGGTTACTTCAGCATTGTTTTTATAGCGTTAATGAATTTTTGACATTTTAATATTTTTTTTTATCTTTGTATTGTAATATTGTTAACTAGCTGGTGCCCGCGAACTTCGTTTCGCCAAGGGAAGATTATGAGCCAACAGAAGCGGCACATCATACTAAACAACTTTTCAAAACAGTCATTATACCGCACAGACAGATTGATTTCTTCTTCTTCCTTGCACCTTCCAACTTTGGGTAGTGTTAGCTCTCCTAATTTTTCGGCATCATAAGGTTCTTTCTGGGGTTGTCGGGTCAGGTAGGTTTTTTTTTGTCGTGAGCCTGGTCATACACACGAAGAGATTTTCAAAAATAGGTAGGTAGTTTTCAAAAATATTGATGGTTTCGCTGTCAGGCTTGTATCTCATAAACCGTGATAGTAAAACAGCTAAAATTTTAAATTTGTTTTAGAGATGTCGTATTTCTGTTGCCGTTGCGGCTCCTTTAAAACAAACTTGACTTTTATGCCATTTTAACACATAATGGTAGGTAACGGTCACGTGTAAGTTCTTATTTTCGTACTTTGTCTCATGGTTAGTATTTTATGCGTGATTAGTACAATTAGGGCAGACAGATGATGATGGTGATGACGATGACAATGATGATGGAATAACTTGCAGGAATGCTGAATTACCACCCATTTGTGTTTGTTACTTGTCTATGAAAGGGAAAGCTCACCCCAATCCCTCCTGTTTCAAAGTCTGAGCGCCTGAGTCACATCTTGATGATATAGGTTCTAGGTTAATAGTTGGTTAGGTACGCTACCAAAACCGTCGTTGTTTTATTATTTTTACGTGAAGGAGCAAGTCAATCTGAAGTTACTATAGAAAATATAGGTAGGTACCTATCGTATAAGAAAAATAAAAGTTTTTGCAATTTGCGGTTGGTACAAAAACCAGCAACAAAATTAACTTCGTAACACTGATAAACCTAATTTTTATGTTTCCATACCTCAAAGGTAAAAAAACGGAACCCTTATAGGATAACTTTGTTGTCTGTCCGTTTGTCATTCTGTCAAGACCTTTTATCTCAGGAACGCGTAAAGATATCGAGTTCAAATTAAAACCGTATACTTAGTCTATGAACGCTAGTAGCTGTGAAAACATCAAGCACCTAACTTCAAGTTAAAAAAGGATATAGCCATTTATGCAGTAAAAACGCGTGTTTTTATCCTATCATGGGAATCAAAAGTCAGAGGGTACTTCCCGTAGACCTAGAACAAACTCGGACAACAGGGTTTCATCGGGTCGCTAAACGTCTCAGTGTCTCACACGAAGAGAGAGAGAGAATAATGAAATTTGGCAAATAGCTTCGTTTTGAAGTATGAATTAAGGAAAAGCTAAACATTTTCATAAATTTATGGTTTGTATGGCGGCCGAAAACAACAAAATTTAAGAAATTTGTCTGGTTGTCCAAGTGGAGTATCATAATGTAATATAGGTTTACCAACCATAATAACCTACAAATCTTAGTACGGAACCCTCGGTGGGCGAGTCCAACTTGCAATTGGCCGGTTTTTTTACATTGACTACGAAACCCTATTTGCGGGCGTGTCTGACACGTTCATGGCTGTACCGAAAACTTTGCAGGCATGATCAGACCATCAAACTGAACATTTTTTACTATGGAGCCAATGGTGGGAAACGAAAAAAATTTACCGACCTCCCATACAAAATTCACGATCAGCTGACTGACTTTGTATGGAAGGTCTAATAATTTTTTCGTAGCCCACCATTGGCTTTATAGTAAAAGTTGTTCAGTTTCGTGGTCTGAGCACGCCTGCAAGGTTTTTGTTGTTTATGTTGGTAGGTGTTCGAATATCGAGTCCAATAAGGATATAAAAACAACTGCAAATATTGTAAGAGGTTAACTAATAATTTTTTCGTAGCCCACCATTGGTTTTATAGTAAAAGTTGTTCAGTTTCGTGGTCTGAGCACGCCTGCAAGGTTTTTGTTGTTTATGTTGGTAGGTGTTCGAATATCGAGTCCAATAAGGATATAAAAACAACTGCAAATATTGTAAGAGGTTAACCAGCTCAAGAAACTAAACAACTCTCCCCAAAAGACATAGTCTCAAATATAAGGTGTAAAAAAATACTGCAAAGCAAACATTTTAAGGCGTGAACCAGCTCATGAAACTGAACAACTTTCCCCAGGGGAAATTTGAAAAAATTTTGGACCTACCATTCAAATTTTTAAGAGGCGAACCAGTCCATGAAACTGAACAACTTTACCTAAGGAATAAAGGTCGAAATATGAAAAAAAAAGTTATAAAATATCCTCCTCCCTTATAAAAAGTATTGGCTGGCCATGTCAGTTTGTATGAGAGGGCCAAATTTTTTTTTCGAATTTCGACCTATCTTTCTTAGGAAAAGTTGTTGAGTTTCATGGATTCGTTTACCTATTAAAATATTTAAAGTCATCTTTTTTACATACTATGGAAAAAAATCGGACCTCCTCCTATATAAAATGTTTTAGCCGGTAGCTGACCGAGTAATTTGTAGGGAAGTATTTTTTACATTTTGCGACCTATGTTCCTTGGGGAAAGTTGTTCAGTTTCATGGACTGGTTCACCTTTTGAAATAATTTAAGTTGATTTTTTTACATCTTATACGTACTTAACTTATTTCTCTACCGCAACGCAATATCGATTTCCGTGCAAACTTATTTCAAGTATAGTGGCAACCCCCCCTTTTAGGGGTTGATTTTTTTTAGCCTATAACCTGGTCGGTGATTTTCCCGACATTTTGGTATAATTTGCATCAAAATCGGTTCAGTCGTTTTTGCGTGATGCTTTCACATACAAACATCTAAACAGATAAACAGAGAAACAGATAAACAGATAAACATCTAAACAGAAAAAAAAACTGAAAATTTCCGAAACGTGTTCTCTTATCAATATTAAGTATCACCAAACAGTTTTTTTTCGAAAATCTTCTATGTACAGACTTTCGACCCTCTACAACTTTATTATATGTATAGATTTTAATTATTAATTTTATGACATATTTATTTTGACTATTTATCTTGGATTTTATAATTTTCATTTTCATTATTTTTGTTTTAATGTTGAATTATATAATTTTCATTTTCATTATTTAATAATTAATTTTAATAATCTGGTGGATGAAAGAAATTTGCACGCTTGCATGCAAGCGAATACATGAGACTTTTATAAATTAAGAACCAAAAAACTGTATTCTGGCAAATAAATTTTCTGATTTCTGATTTCTGATTTCTGTGAGCTAGTCCTAAACGCATATCCAAAGCTAAAGAACATTTCTACATTTTTAGCATTGTTGCAGATAAAAAGCTTATAATACCATTTGCTACAATGGTGTTTTACTAAAACAAAAGTTTCGTATCTTTAATCATTCTTGAGTTATGCCAATAATATCTCCTTTCATTTTGTAAAGCAAGTTTTCAGAAATAACTAGGTACATAGAACTATCATATGATACTTATAGGATTTTAAGCGCCTAGTTTTTTGGACATTTGCATTTTGCAAATCTCAATCGATACGCAGATTTTAACTCTAAAATCGTTGCCCGGCTGAATTCGGGAGGTGGGCTTTACGGTCGCGAGCCGACAGCGGATGTGACGTCGCATAATTTACTCCATTTCAGCTCGGTGCCTGTTTCTATGGCGGCTTTGAGTCAGCATCACGCCTACTGAAATTTCAACTCGAATTTTGCTTATTTTGTAAACCTGTTAAGCTTTGATTGTTATAGTGACTGGTAAAATCTGTAACGATTGTAAATCAAAATTATTATTTTGCTGAGCTAGATTATTGATCCAAGTTCTGGGATCTTGACTCAAAGGACAAGTCGCGTTCCTTACAGAAAGATGAACTCCTGTTTATATATTTTCAAAACCTAAGATGTGATCCAATTCAATCAAAGTGATTTCTATTCAGCGAGGTTCATTTCTTTGGTCTCGACGATCTCTAATTAACCCACACCATTATCAGCATCGGCATCATCTGTCTGTTCTGCTTGCAACATGTCTTCTTTTTCAATTTGTCGCTTAAACAGCAGTAGCTGCCGATACACTGCTGTAGTAATCATCCCTTGTACGCAGAACACCCAACTACCAGATACAAAAAATCTAAATAAAAATTATAATTTAGCATCCGCATGTATAAATACAATGCGTCAACTAGTACGTACCTACTTAAACATTAATGTCGCTAACAAAATTTCCCTCTACACTACTTAAAATTCAATACCGATATCTGAACTTAGCAGTTCGGTGAATATTCGAAATCGAAGTTAAAATTGTGCATTTCGAAATCGAAGTAAAATGGAATGGGCTTGCAGTGGGGCCACATAAGAGTATTAAGTTTAATTTGGTGTACATCGGAGGTTTTAGTTTGAAATGTCTTTTGCCTCTGTTTCTAGTATACTGCTCTAAGGCACAAATTAGGAAAACAAGGAACTCAAGGTAACTAAAAAGAAAGTTGTCACGAACGTCATATTTCTTGGATTAAAATTGGCTCCGAATCGTTATAACGAACTTTCGCGATAAGACCCTTTAAAGCATCATAAAGATGTTCTTTTATAAGATTTCGCTGTGTTGATATTCTTTTAGTTTGATATAAAAAAAAATGCCGGTAGCTATGCAATGTAACAAGTTTTTGCGTTCCTCAAGCGTCAAAGTCGGCTCTTAGTACAGGGAAATTCGGAAATTTGTACGTAGGTATCTGACAGACGCATGTGTTACGAATGTCAAGGTGTGAGACAGAACCGCTTTGGTTACAAATTGTCTTTTGCCTCTGTTTCTGGTACACTGCAGTAAGGTGAGGTTTCTAGGAAATAAGGATAGAACACTGCAGCTGTATTGTATAAAATAAGTTTCTAAGCAAAGTTTCTAAGAAATATAAGCGTGCACTACAGTTACCTATAGGAAATAGATTTCTAAGAATTGTGTTAGAGGATTGTTATGAATCTTAAGTTGTTGTTTGGCTTTGAGTACAAGGTATTGTAGAGGCTTAGATAAATGTGCGCTGAGCAAAGGTTGGGTTTGGAGGCATTACTCAGTACATAGATACATTCAACAGCTGCCTTTAGTCCGAGCGCCTGTCAAGGAATCACTTACGTCACATGACATCAAGATAAGACGATCAGTTTAAGAAAGGCAGACTTAAGTATGCTTATTTTCTTTACTGATAATGATAAATCTCTAAACGCTGCTATGAGTTTTGTAAGGATGTCATATAACGCACCTCAAAAATTAATACCGGAAGTCACGAATTTTTCAACTTCCGGCCAATTCCGGATCCTGATTCTTCTGATTCTATAGTAAAAACGCGTTAGCTTGGCAATAGCGTACATTGACACGACCGGTACCAAAAACAACATTTTTGGGCGATAATTATCGCTTTCCATACAAACTATCGCTAGAATTCACATCGCTTAAGTATCATAATACCGGCCAATTCCGGGTATTCCCCCGGCTCAACCCGGCGTC
Organism: Phthorimaea operculella; assembly: GCA_024500475.1. NCBI lineage: Eukaryota > Metazoa > Arthropoda > Insecta > Lepidoptera > Gelechiidae > Phthorimaea > Phthorimaea operculella. The sequence continues at coordinate 8,471 of JANFCV010000543.1, forward strand.
ATTCCACAACCATGTATATCCTAAATTTTCAAAAATGAGTGTACTTGTAGCCAATTCGAAAAGTTGTTATTTTAACTATTACTTTTATATGTCGATAATTTTGCAAACTTTTGAAATGAGTTCAATTCTATAACATACGTTTTAAACTATTGCCCAAATTTATTCTCTAATAAAGGTATAATACCGTAAAATAAAAAATATTCTGGGTTGCAATTATAATTTTAGCAAATAGGAAGCCAAAAAGCTTTACAAAATACATTTTTACCATAAACAAATATAAAGCAAAATTGTTGACACTAAAACAAAAATTTTTGAATTACATTGTTTTGTAATGAGCCCCTAGCTGGCCAGAGGATGCCAGAGGTGCGGTCCCATAGGCTCGCATTTGTTTTCATTTTGATCGATCGTCGTCTCATTCCGTTCTGAAGTGCGTTTGCGTTCGTTCACGTTTGGAAGTCTTTCTTGCTGTTTTTCGGTGTTTTGGTTATTGATTGTTTGATAAGTTTATTTTTGTTACATTACTTGTTATTCATCGGGGAAATTAAATCTGCCCGACTTCGCTGGTTTGGACATGTCGAGAGAATGGGGAGGATCTTGCGGCCAAGAGAGCATACCTGGGTCAACTACATGGACAACGTCCTGTTGGGCGTCCTAAGTATCGCTGGATTGACGAAGTCCAAAAGGGAAGCTCAGAACAGGGAAGAATAGGGAAACCTAGTGTCGGAGGCCAAGATCTACTTTGTGTCGTTGAGCCAGCGAAATAAGTATAGTCGAATTTTTAATTCTATTTAGTAAAATGACAGATGCCGACAAAATAATGATACCAACTGCATATCACTAGTGACGTACTTCAGTTCGATTTTTAAGTTCAGGTGAGCTGATTCATTCAAACCTCATACTCAGGTCACTTACATTTATTTATTGATTTCCTACAAAAATTTTATACTCCTAATATAAAAAAAATTAAAAAGTGTGTCACTTAGTACGGGAGACCCAATCCATTTATTTTCATATTTTGAAGAAAAGTTTCTAATAAATGTTATTCAGTTTTGTGAGAAAAACACGTCCTTAAAATTATTGAACTTATATTGTAACCAAATACATTTATTGGTTTAATAAATATGAACTATGTCACTAGATGAGTGATTTAATTTAATCTTTTTAGCACATCACTATTTATTTTTTCCAAAAAAGCGGCCACGCACCAAACGTCAAATCAGTGAATACAATTTTGCGAGGTACTGGCTTAGTATTAAGTTTCTTATTATTGTAAAGTTTTGAATAAATAACTTAAAAAAAATTAGATATTCGACTATAGTAAGTACTTGTTAGCCAGTCACGTTTTGTTATTTTTATTTGTTAAGTTTTGTTGTGTGGAGTGTAGTGGCGATGGAGCCACCACCTAGTCCTACGACTATACTACGACTGCTGTTAATAAACCTATGGTCAAAATATTTAATTCCTTTTATTTCACTTTATAGACCACACTGAAACATACACTATTAATACACAGATCTGAAAACAGATATTCAAACTCATCATTCAAATAGCTGCCCGGCCGGGAATTAAGCCCGGACGCGGAGCTGCACAGTGTACCTTATAACATATTAATTATCTCATAGAATTAAAATAAAAAACATCAATCAGAATTACGTTAAAAATAGGGTTATAACTAAAATGTCTATTACCCCTGCAATAATCTAGAGTGACCTTGCTATTGTACTACTGTACTCTAGCGATGTTCATATCGCATACATTTACTAAGAAAAACGATATATCGCTATCGCAAATATTGAGTACAGTGGTAGAAAAGGCCAACGCCCGCTATTGCCAAGCTAACGCGTTTTTACTATAGCACCACACTTCTGATCTTCTGCCATGCGTATCATCTTGATGTCATGTGACGTAAGTGATTCCTGGACGGGCGCTCAGTCTACTACAACCCTTACAAGACTGCTGGTGCACCTAGTAAGATACCATGCTTTGCTGAATGCAAGTTTTCCAGTGTATGAGCGTTACTCTAAATCGTTGCGATATTTGTTATGTTATGACATTTCACTGAAGCGATACTTTTTGAGCTGCTAAAGAAAACTAGCATAAGTAAGAAAACTGAAGTTGGCGAAGAAAGGCGAAGAAGCTGGTAAGGTTGCTTTGTAGCTGCGACACCAAAATTATTCAATTACCTACATAGTAAAATACTTATCGTACATATTTTTGGGTTGTATTTACGTACATTATGTAGGTACTTTAGAAGTACAATAAGTACATGAAAAAAAAATCATCACGATAAATGGTGATGGTGCTTAGGATCATATTATCATAAAAATAAGTAGTAATGCTGAACATAGTTTCGCATTTTGTTCTTACTACATTTCGCCTTATGTGCAATAGGAAATACCGTTAAAATGCTTTGCGGTTTTACGTTGCACAGATTATAATATAGTTCGCGGTCTCTAACGATTCCAACGCTAGTTTCATTTACTGTTGCATTTGTGGGGAATGGTATTACTGGGACTGGGAATGCGTGCTTCGTTCATGTTTTGTTTTTGACACGATCGCAACTAACCTTTCAACGGAAATTCGATAAACGGAAACTCAAAATCCTCTAAGCTCAAAATCCATTTTTTTACTATATACTCTAAGATTTTTTTATACTACCCGGTTGATCGAGATTCCACAGTTTTTCAACAGATGTCGTTGTTAAGTTTATAAACAACTCCCGAAAAGAGGTCAAGCAACGATTTTTCGGAAAATGAAACCTATCTAGACTGATATATCGCCTCCAAAAACCACAATTTACGAAATTCCGTGAAAATCGTTGGACCCGTTTCGAGATACCTTTTATAATATTTATTCCTGATAATAATCAATTCTTGCTCGATTAAAGATACAGGATTCTAATTTAAAGGTACACAAGATTCAAATCAATCTGCCACCTTCTTTCCTGCTGTGCAAAATATCGAGTCAACGAGATCAGAACTTTTTACCTATTTGGTCAATTTTATTAAGCTTTATATTTGATTTTTGACCTGTGCGTACCCTTATCCTTGAACTTCTTTCATCATACTCATCAGTTCCCAACAGCACATAGCAGTCCACTCCTGGACGTAGGTCTACCCCAGGCCAATCCCAATTATCGCCAAAGGCGTCCAATGCTACGCTTATCGAAGCGTGATGTCCGCTCCTATGCTCGATAAATTAATAAATGCAGTCAATTTGAAAAGATTTATTCGAAGAATAAGATACGTTCACAAAAAAAGTCACGTAAATTCGCATACCGTACAGTTGCAGTGAAAAGTGTCACAATTGCTTTTGAGTCGTTTTGCAGCAGCAGCGTGAGCAGTCTGAAAAGTATAGTGATGTTCCAAATACAGACGTTTATAATATCCGTTACAAGCGGTAATTGATAATTTATTATATGTATATTAAATTTGATTGCGTGCTAAGTGAGATGCTAAACCACCGCCACTTCCAAGTCCACCTGACAAACTTACATTACGAGCACTGAGAAGTGGTTTTCCACAGGGCAGCGCACTAGCCCCCTTCCTTTACAACATTTTCGCGAATCATCAGCCTTTACGGCCAACATCAAGAGGTTTATATACGGTGATGATTTGTCACTTGCTACACCATCAATAAAAGAACAGTATCTCACATCCATGTAGCGTAGCCCAACATGTATTTTCTGCGGCGGAAAATAGAAACTTTATTGTTTGGGATGAATCATGATCATGAGAGGACGCTATATTTGTAGTTATTTTAAGTGTCATTATTTCGTAGGTATATATCGATAAACTACGCACATATTTTTCCGAATTTCCCATCACTAAAGAACAGTAGCTCGCACCCATGTAGCCGACTTGTATTTGCTGCAGCGGAAAATTGAAATCGAAAATTGTTTACGCTCACACACCGTTGCGCAGACTTAAACGGGTTTAAGTGTTTTTAAAAGTGTTTCATAGGAGAAATATGCTTTGAAAAGTCAAAGTTATTTGCTTGTAAATCAATTTTCAGATGTGTTTGTTGTTGTTTTATGATTTGGATCGTAAACAAAACAATAATAGCAGTTCACTAAATAAACTATAATGTTCTTTTAACATTTTATTTATTTTAGTTAATTCTTTGTTTTTATGCTTATTCCCTTTTCTTGAAAATTTTCTGTCAATATTATCATAAATAAATGCTGTAGGTTCTTGTCTGTAATAAGTAATCGTAATTATTAGAAAAACAAAAAGCCCACTGACTTTCAAACTTAGGTATATCTTCCATGTTGAATTTATAATAAAATTTTAATACAGCCAGTGTCACTTGCGCTGCTGAGACAAATCTAACGAAATTCTCACATGTCAACGTTTGCACAATGATGCTTTTAAAAAACGATACCCTCCTTTTAAAAGAGTTGGGTAAAAATAAGGAGTGCTTCCTTTATAATGATTATTAATGATAAAATTAATAAAAAAAAGAAACAGTTATTTACGTTACTTCTGCACGCTTTATTTCACTTAAGAGCCCATTTGACATTTTACCCAGCTGAATTTTGGAATTCGCCGACTTGATGACAGCCCGCGACCCGTCCGACCAGAACCAAATTATCTTGACCCGCTGTCGTCTGCCTCGCCGCCGTCGCGCTTTCTTGGTGGTGTATTTTGGTTTTAATGCTATGAAGTTTATGATGCAGTATGGTACCCAATCTGTATAATCTTTTTAAATAGAACAACTACTACTACCTACTACCACAACAGTCCACTGCTGGACATGGGCCTCCCCTAATTGGAGGGTATTGCAAGCGGATTGGCTAGCGCAGTGCAAGATGTTCAATTTACAGTGAACGCTACTGCCCATTCCCTGGATGAATATCCCTTAGTCGCATTATACGACACCCACGGATAGGAATGGGGTGATGCTGTTCTAAGCCGGCACCACATAGCAAGGTAAACAGCAACAGGTAGAACAACTATTGTATGATTATTGCACCCTTCATAATCGTAAGTGAGCAGAAGATACAAAATATGAGATAGGTAGTTAATTTCAGGGGTACTAATTAAACAAGCATCTTTTTATTAACATTTTTGCCTCTAAAAATATAGCACAGCTACCGAATTATTAACATGGCCACAAATAAAGTGCATCTGAATAATACTATCTTCACCACAAGATAACATAATTATTGGGAGTAAATTTTAATCCCGCCACTCTTCTGGGTAGACAAATTTGCGAGCGCAGTGTACGTAAGGTAAGGTAACATTATCATAGAATAAGTTGCTCTTTCCTATAGCAAATAGCTAATCAAGTGTTGAATAGTGATTTAAATTGTATGGTGAGACCAATATTAAGGTAAATAGTTAAAAGACATAGGCACTTAAATGAATTCATTTTTATTATTTTAATTCAATATATTATTATGAATCAATAAGTCGCAGAATCATGATAAAATTAGCTTTTTAATCAAAACCAGGCACTAGTTTAAGTCAAAGTTATATAAAAGTTAAAGTTTATAATCAAATTCTTACCTAGATATTATATAAAATTGCTTTGTTTTCTGATTGAACATGCTGCTTGAAGACAAACAGATGGGAACTGGCGACTTTTCATGTTAATTTATAATAAGACACTTTTTTCACAAAACACGTTTTTGTCTTTTTTTTATTGTTTAATTTAACAATTATACTGAATGCGAAAGGTTTCAAACATCATCGCCCGAAGATGCGAGCAATGACGTTCATATTAGATGGGTCATTATTCAGATTTCGATTCTCCGCGTAAGCTGCGTGGCAAATTTTAATTTAAGCAATTTGAAGATGATGACAATGAAATATGATTCTGTACACTTTCACGATTATAGAATAGTTTGGTGCTCCTTGCTAGCACAATTACTTTTTGAGGAATTTAATTTTAAAATTTTGTGTGCCACGCAGATTACAAATCAAGCCACGCAGATTACATAGCCAATTTTATCTTTGTATTTCCATTAGTTTTCTATAAGTTTTACTTGAAACATGATTATTCTTGACTTAAGTCTAGGTTATATATAAGGCAAAGATGGAGTCTGTGATGGAGACAGGTCATGGAAAATAAGTCTTTATTCACTACTACCATAAAAAGATTATAAGGTTTTATGATTTTGGAATCAACAGATGCAGGTAATTACCTTAGTTCCTGTCTTTCAGTGTGCATGATGAAAGACAATTCAGAGTGCTTAGTCCGAATTCGTGGATTGGCAACTAAATAAAGATGGGATGGTATCCCACCAAATATACTTACAGGTGTTCTATGGTGGAAAGGAGCTGGCAGAATAAAGTCGTGGAGGTCTTGGTTCAGCATAATTTTGAATAAAAAATGATGAAGACTGCTAGGCAGGCCATCTTGCGACAAAAAGCAAGGTTGTGTAGATTGGTATTGACCAGATATGTGTCGTATTGAGTTCCATCAAATCAAGAGCAACTTATTGACTAAGTCATCCAAGGGGTGGCTGGATTTCTACACACAGGATCAGGCTTGAGTTTTATATGAATTCTTTAATGCAAACATAATAAATAACAATTGGTGATACTTAAATTTAGTTAGAAGGGTGGTTGATGACAACTCAATGCCCAGTCAAGCTATTCGCAATGACAGAAATAAGTGTACTTCGGAAAAGTAGTTGTCTAGTCGAGAGGACTACTTTCAGATGCAATAAAGCTCCTGTGTCGTGGTAGCATTGAATGAGACCAGGGCTTTCTCTATAGAACGCAATTTCTGCTCTGCCGAATTGGACTTGACAATGTCTTTGTGACGGCACTGTCTTCGGCATACCTATGAATACCAAGTAGTTGAAAGCTGTTGTGAAGGGAAAAATCGCCGAGAGACTAGAACCTTGAGGACCACAGGCATCAATGGCCATGAGGTCAGAGAGATAGCTGTTATTGATTACAAAAACCAGCTGGATTGTCATAAACAGGAAGCTTGCTGAGGTGCCAGGTCAAGGTTTCTGCCAGACCTAGTCCAGCTAAAAGCCTTCGAAATGTCAAGCGAAGTGGCAAGTTTGCCACGTTTGCCCAAGCTTACGCAAAAAGATTCCCAGTAGTCTTAGGTGAAAGTCATATTGACGGCCGCAGTTGGTAGGGGCAACTAACAAGTTAACTCACCATGGCCTAACTCCGTCAATTGCAGTAGATTTAAATAATATCAGGAAGATTTGACTCTCCACAGATATTGTGTCGCCCAGGAGATGGTTATGGCATACGCAGGGTTGTCTAAGCCCTATGCGACCCTCTCAGCCTCCCTGGCTGGATCCGCAAGAAAGACAGGTCAGCTGCAGGTGTTTGCTGCACATTAGACTTATATGACACGCGTCTGATGGAGACCTTCTTCCTCACCATGACGTAACAGTAAATCGAGTTAACGCTATCGCCCTGTTTATGAACCAATGATACCTACATAAGCAAGTTAAGGGAGCTTTGGCATTGTACTTCTTTTAGAAATAGGTATTGCAAGCGAGGATAAATTTAGCAAGATTGTCAGCACAAGAGATTAATGAGGAGCACTATGTCTCAATACAGTCGCTGGCATATTATCTGATCTACCTTACAATTTTGACTTTTGGCCTCAAATACACATCAAGCCTATGAGACAACGATCACTGGCATCGAAAAATTGCTGCGAGACATAGTTAAATGGTTGAATAGAGCCAACGTCCAGTATGTTTTGACAAAACATGCACTCAAATCCATCAAAATTGGTAAAAAGTCTATGTCCAAGTATAACTATATGAAAACTCAAAAACTTGATGATATTTGCCAAAAGAATTCTTTTCATGTGTTTTTTAATGAATATTAGGTAAAATAATAGTATTTAAAATGGTTATATTTCAACCTTTTTAACTCTTAGAATCATTGTGTAATCTGCGTGGGAAGAATTGTAAGCTGCGTGGGTATTTTGCCACGCAAATTACTCCACGCAGATTACAAAAACAGAGCATTTTTGATAATAACTCGGCCATCTTTTATTGCATCTAAATAAAATTATAGACCAATAGTCCCGACTATATTACAAATCAGCCCTGTAAAAGACGAATCTCTAAGAGTATTAATTCTAGAAGAAATTTGAATCCACGTAACTTACATGCAAGGGTAGTAAAACTTTTGTCAGCCCTTATTTTTGGAAATATTTTTAGTTCTGGGCACTGAGGTGCCCATTCACTCTGCTTGATTATTGAAGCATATCATAATAATTTGAGGAACAAATACTCAGCTGGATACGGTAATAATCTAAGAAGTTATGACCGATTTTACCACGCTTGGGCTAACTGTCCGAAATCGTGTGACCGATACATATTCGGGTTTATTTTTAAAATTACACGCATTACATATTTTCTTCATCATTTACCTAATATACTGCTTTATGACGATTATTTTGATATACAATAGATGCGTACAAAACATAAGAAAATTAGTAAAATCATAATTTGTAAAAAGTTTGTGCGAGGTGTGACATGCGGAGAACACCAAAAATCCTCCCGTTTTCAACTTTCAGACTGGGTTTTGAAATACTAAGTGTGCCGGAGCCAGACGCTCCTGTGGCAGATGGTGAGCTGGAAGTGTACTTAACCTGCCTAATTGCGAAACTACTAATAATAGAAATGAAATACGTTTGTTCCGTACAGGTTCTGTAATCCAACTAAAGATGACAAACTATCAAAAATACATCAAAAATACAATAGATCAAAAAACATGAAAAGTAATAAAAAATAAAGCCAATGCTATCAAAAAGGTGCAGTTCTGCATATTCCCCCGGCTCCGGCACACTCGGTATAGTATTACAGTATCCCGAAAATTTATTCTATCCTTAAAAAAGTAAGCATTTATCAGACGGCGCTCGTTACAGAACTATGCTAAGGTTCATCGAATCGTTGAACAACTCGGTGTCCCACTCAAAAAAAGAAGATTACAGTTAATTACTAAGTAATAATTTGAAATATTTTTGATTGAGTTATATTTATAAAGCTACAGCTAAACTCATGATGATGCCTGGTTCGCCGGTCTCGCATAAAAACGACATCTAAATATGCATGTGCCAGTCTCCAATTCCACCTTCACTTATAGAGCGTGCGGAAAGTCATGCCGCTCCCGTATCGGCTTATACAGCCATGAAAAATCTTGCCTAAGACACTGAATAAATCGTCTGCCACAGACTTATGAGGCCAATGATGATGATGATGATGATGACAGCTAAAATAGTTTTATTGAGAGGCGCGTTTATTGTGGCTGAGTTAGAACCTTAGAGGTTAATAATGCTATTCAAGAGAAGCTCGTCTGCTGTAAGTTACAATGGATCTGGGTCATTCTTCAAACGGTCGAAAATTTCGGTCACAGGGTTGTAAATGATAAACTATACAAGTTTGAACATATCGATCGATTGGACATGATTTAACACTTCAATACCTATGTGGAATCGATTAAAAAGTCTTATTTTATATTCACTTAGTGTGCAGAACTGCACCTTTTTGATAGCATTGGCTTTATTTTTTATTACTTTTCATGTTTTTTGATCTATTGTATTTTTGATGTATTTTTGATAGTTTGTCATCTTTAGTTGGATTACAGAACCTGTACGGAACAAACGTATTTCATTTATATTATTAGTAGTTTCGCGATTAGGCAGGTTAGGTACACTATCCAGCTCACCATCTGCCACAGGAGCGTCTGGCTCCGGCACATAAATTGGTCCTTCTACCGGTAAGTAAACCTATATAATTTTCATACAACTTAGATATTTTGACACGGCCTGTGGTGACAGGCGGCCCAATACCAAAATGCAGGCACACCAAGTTTCCGGCTGCCACGGCCCCACGGAAGTCAAGTCTCCTCGGGAGGAGGCCCACCATACTTCTGGCCGTGAAAGCTCAAGGGAAACTCAGTCTGTGGTTAATTCGGTTGCCCCATCGTCACTTCACGTCACGTTAAACCAAGGTATTTCTTCATGCCACTCGAGAAATTCGAGAGCTACAATAAAGGCTATCAAACTCGCAGCTGAGGCCAAACACATGGAAGACATGGCCAACATCGCAAAAGCCGTAGCTGAAGCCAATTTAAAGGCTAAGCTAGCAATTATTGACTCTAGGAACTCCTCGCGACGTAGCCACAAAGCTCGCATTCTAAATCTATTAAACCCATAGAAAATTTGCTGGATGCACAGAAGCCGCCTGAAACCTCAGCCATCCAGCCGACCTTCATTACTAACATTTCTTTCAAGTTTACAGGTGCGGGCGCTCCGCCAAGACACGCGGACGCCCACATCAAAAACGGAGGCGCCGTGCTAATGCACGCGGATGCCTACTCCAAGGACGGAGGTGTCCCTCAGGCAGCTGCCGCACTCCCGCTTAGGCTACGTCACGCAGAGCCTCAGTCAGTTGTGGCATTGTCAACGTTGCCCGGCACAGGGCCGCTGCCTGCCCTACAACCGCGTGATGCTGTTGACACACCACTCGCGAGTGCAGCCGCAGTGCAAGCTAGTTTGTATGATCAGGCTAAGTGTGGACTGGTCGATAAGATCACCTACATCCCATGGGACATCGAGTCCACGAACGACCCAACGAGTCAACCAGCGCCACCTGCTTGCCGTGATCATCTCAACAATGTTAGTATTGCAGACACCGCCGCTAAATGTCCAGCTGAAAATCATGAAAAGAATTCTGTAAATAAAAATTACAATAAACAAATATAAAAACAGTGAATAAAAATGAAATAAAACAAGGAATAATTTTGACAATGACAATGACAAGCCTGCATATTTGACAGTCTAAAACTTTGACTGAATTACTCTATGACATAAATTTAGAAAAAGGTGTTTAGCTGATCAAAAAGTTTTTAAGTTTTTAGGTACGAGATTTCAGACAAAAAAGGGTCAAACCCAAAGCTACTGTACAAATTGGTACGATGTGTTTTTCATAGCGACGGTAAATTTGGTACGATAAGTTGTCCGAAAGGCTTTCCGCGGTTTCATTTTACAAGTGTGTCTATAATTGATTCCAATCAAATCAATTATAGAATGATTTTGAATTTGGATATAGGGTTCCGAAACAGTAAAATGACCAGAACAATGGCTCACCGAGACCTCGATTCGAATCATGTTGGACGTAAACCCAAACAAGACCCGACTAAAAGTGGTGATCTTGAGACTGGCTACAGGCTCACTAAGGGAACCCGTGGCCCAGTTCAGCACAAGAAAAAGGGTGTCGCAGCTACCCGCCGGGCCTGTTACTGTCGCTGGTAACATTTCTGATAGGGGGCGACCAGCTTCGACACGTTCTTCTTTGTGGCTAACCGTAGCGATCGGGTCATTCATCGCGATCAAACAGTCGTCTCCTATTGGAGCCGGTTGTTTGATTTGGCTGGAGTCATCAACCACTTCTATCTGGACCAAAGCGGGTGACGGCTCCAACTTGGTTTCTTTTAAATGTGCGCTGAATTCGTTTGAACATTGCAAAAATTCATGATTCTCGCCCCTTTCTCCATCATAGTTAGTGGGCGAACTAGAGAATGAAAACTTTTCTAGGGCTCTGTGACAATCTTCATTCTCTTTCAAAGATTGCCACCTATCATTTTCTGACAGACTCATGAATTTTTGACAATCAGTCAAGTCATGCGAATTTTTGCAGAAAATGCAATTTTTATTTACAGAATTCTTTTCATGATTTTCAGCTGGACATTTAGCGGCGGTGTCTGCAATACTAACATTGTTGAGATGATCACGGCAAGCAGGTGGCGCTGGTTGACTCGTTGGGTCGTTCGTGGACTCGATGTCCCATGGGATGTAGGTGATCTTATCGACCAGTCCACACTTAGCCTGATCATACAAACCAGCTTGCACTGCGGCTGCACTCGCGAGTGGTGTGTCAACAGCATCACGCGGTTGTAGGGCAGGCAGCGGCCCTGTGCCGGGCAACGTTGACAATGCCACAACTGACTGAGGCTCTGCGTGACGTAGCCTAAGCGGGAGTGCGGCAGCTGCCTGAGGGACACCTCCGTCCTTGGAGTAGGCATCCGCGTGCATTAGCACGGCGCCTCCGTTTTTGATGTGGGTGTCCGCGTGTCTTGGCGGAGCGCCCGCACCTGTAAACTTGAAAGAAATGTTAGTAATGAAGGTCGGCTGGATGGCTGAGGTTTCAGGCGGCTTCTGTGCATCCAGCAAATTTTCTATGGGTTTAATAGATTTAGAATGCGAGCTTTTGTGGCTACGTCGCGAGGAGTTCCTAGAGTCAATAATTGCTAGCTTAGCCTTTAAATTGGCTTCAGCTACGGCTTTTGCGATGTTGGCCATGTCTTCCATGTGTTTGGCCTCAGCTGCGAGTTTGAGAGCCTTTATTGTAGCTCTCGAATTTCTCGAGTGGCATGAAGAAATACCTTGGTTTAACGTGACGTGAAGTGACGATGGGGCAACCGAATTAACCACAGACTGAGTTTCCCTTGAGCTTTCACGGCCAGAAGTATGGTGGGCCTCCTCCCGAGGAGACTTGACTTCCGTGGGGCCGTGGCAGCCGGAAACTTGGTGTGCCTGCATTTTGGTATTGGGCCGCCTGTCACCACAGGCCGTGTCAAAATATCTAAGTTGTATGAAAATTATATAGGTTTACTTACCGGTAGAAGGACCAATTTATGTGCCGGAGCCAGACGCTCCTGTGGCAGATGGTGAGCTGGAAGTGTACTTAACCTGCCTAATTGCGAAACTACTAATAATAGAAATGAAATACGTTTGTTCCGTACAGGTTCTGTAATCCAACTCAAGATGACAAACTATCAAAAATACATCAAAAATACAATAGATCAAAAAACATGAAAAGTAATAAAAAATAAAGCCAATGCTATCAAAAAGGTGCAGTTCTGCACACCGAGTGGTGCTAAAATTACAATGGCGAAAACCACGAGTGACTTAAAACCGAAAATTTGCTGGTGACATAAATCCAAATCTGGTGACAACAAAAATAAGTGGGTGTTGGGTGGGTGACATAAATAATTACTGGAGGACTAAAATAATAGGTAGGCGTCTAAGATAATAAACGAGCATAAAAAACCGGCCAAGAGCGTGTCAGACACGCCCACAAATAGGGTTTCGTAGTCAACGTTTAAATATCAGGTTTTTCAGCATTACAAACTTAATTTGTTGCTGGTTCGTTAGCAGCAGTATGATGACCAACCGCAAATAGAAAAACTCAATTTTTCTGAAACCTTTAAGGGTACAATATCCGTTATAGTTTTCATTGTAACTTCAGATTGTAAGCTATATTCCATATTTATTTCAAATTTTTAGCTTTTATACTTTAGAAGTTACAGCTGGAACAAATTATGGGTCAAAAACGCCCTTTTGAAAAGTAAATATCTCGTGACAGAAACATTTTAGTGACTTTGTTTCAAAGAAACCTCATCTTAGTTTTAAAAGACCTATTCAACGATATCCTACTCAATATAACAGAAGAAAAAATTGTTTGCCCCCTTTCACTTGTATGGGAGGGGTCCAAAACATTTAAAATTTTTTTCTTAACATTTCTATATTTGGGTCAACACGATCTATCTTCTCACCAAATTTCATGTCGATAGCTCTAAAACTGACGAAGATATGAGGGCGCATACAGACAGACAGACAGACAGACAGACAGACAGACAGACAGACAGACAGACAGACAGACAGACAGACAGACAGACAGACAGACAGACAGACAGACAGACAGACAGACAGACAGACAGACAGACAGACAGACAGACAGACAGACAGACAGACAGACAGACAGACAGACAGACAGACAGACAGACAGACAGACAGACAGACAGACAGACAGACAGACAGACACATGACGAAACTATAAGGGTTTCTAGTAGACTACGAAACCCTAAAAAGGAAGTGGGTGAATAAAATACATCTAACGAACCTACGACCTGACTAACCAGACCCGACCAACCCGACTCGACCCGCCCGGACCCGACCGATGCGACTCACCCGACCAACCCGACCCAAAAGAGCCGGCCAACTTCACCAACCCCACCGAATCAAGTGACTAATAGTATCAGGCGTTACTTTGCGGAACTCCATCTTGAAGAAAGTGATAGAAATATGTTAAGCTTCTTCCGCACTTACGATGGCTAAGTGAACCACACGTACGACCGCAACTTAATGCAAATGTACTATGTACTAGCGATGCACTTCTACTAACTAGACTTTGTTCTGCCAGTACTTGGCGACAGCAATGGCATTATCAGTCGCCAAGTTCAGATCTTCTTTACTGTAGGTGACCGGTAACAGAGAGCAAGCCAGTAAATGTGCCAAAGTTTGAGACAGGGCTCCACAGTTGCTGTCGGCGAAGCCAAATTTCACCATGTTTTCTCTGCACCGGCTAACCCGAATACGCAGGTTTACCACGGTAATTTATGCCCCCGCGGCAGAGTCTCGAACGGTGAAATAAACCCGGATGGAGTTGGGCAACGTGTTTTCCATAATTGCTCCCTTGCCTCTTGCGGAACACTGTCTGTAGAAGCCGTACACCTCAAAAAGCTTCTGCGGCTTTTCAGGCGTTCAGGAGGCATTGAGTAGCTGTGTAGTGAGTGCTGAGGATCAGTTTTTTGTTTGTGTATCTCTTCTGCACAGGCTAATTCTCACCGAACGTCCAGTGGACCAATAGGTACCGCTAGAGAGTACAGCATGCTAAGCGGTGTCGGTTTCAGGCAGCCTGTTATATTACGACAAGTCTCATAAGTGAAACATCGACAACACTGCAACTAACGTTTTACACTCTACACGTGTTTCGCTTAACTACTTTCGTTGTTCTAAAAAACTCGTAGCAACGGTGAAGAGGAAACATTCACCTGCTCGTTGAAGATGATTCCAGTACACCCATGTCGTATTATTTCTAATTATTCCAACACGTTCAGTCTTCGGCCCTGTTACAAGTATGTAAAACTTTATAGGAATGGATGTCCGCTAAACTGTGCCCAGAGTCTGCGAAACACGTGCAGAGTGTAAAACGGTGATTGCAGTATTAGTAAAGTGCATCGCTAGTACATTTGCATTAAGTTGCGCTCGTTCGTGTGGTTCACTCAGCAGCATAACCTGCCAAAATTAGTGCGGAAGAAGCTAAATAAATTTCTATCACTTTCACCCACCGAATCAACCCGACCATCTCAACCTGACAAACCCGAACCAACCAACCTGACTAACCAGAGCAACCCGACCAACTAACTTACAAGCCCGATCAAGCAACCCGATATTTGTGCGAATAAAATATATGCCCGTTTTTAAGTAGGTATAACATGACCAATATGGGCATGTCATGAGGAGGGATGAAGAGCATGTAACAAAGATAGTAATGAACATGAATGTATGGATGGACGCAGAAGAAGAGGAAGGCCTAAAAAAGTTTGGATGGGTTGTATAAAAGACGATATGAAAAATAAAGGCGTAAGTGACGATTTGACTGCTGATAGAGATGAATGGAAGAAAAAGACATGTTTCGCCGACCCTAAATGAATTGGGATAACGGCAGGCAGATGATGAACATGCAATTAATTGTCACTCAAATAATAATTTGTTCGCCCAAAAAAAATTATCTGTTTAATTGAGTTTAAATTAGCTGGAACCATTTTGAAAACAACTAGGCGCTAGTTATTGTAAATATAGGAACAACTTTCCCCAAGGAACATAGGTCAAAATACGAAAAAAAATTTTGGACCTCCCATAGTAACTGAAATCAGCTGATCGGAAAGTTTGTATAGGAGGCCCAAAAATTTTTTTCCTATTTCGACCTATGTTCCTTGGGGAAAGTTGTTCCTTATCACTAGCCGGTTCTGAGTTTTCGCTATCGGTCATTAGTAAAATTTCATCCTATATTTACAATAACTAGCGCCTAGTTGTTTTCAAAATGGTTCCAGCCCTCAGTAAAAGGTCCTGGAGCAAGATCCAATTTCTAAAATCATATAATAGGGTCAATCTTCAAAGCATGATTATTTTCAATTTCCGAAAGAAAATGCACACATTGATTACTCGCAGAGCTAAAATTTCTACCTTATTTGGAGACCCTAAACCTATTTAGTATAGCGCAAAAACAATTACAACAAAAGGATAGTAGATTAGGTAGATATAATTTTTTTTAGTACCAAAAATTCATTACCATGACCTGTTCTCTGATCAGAACCGACAAAAAAAAAGTATATTTCCAAAATGTGCGCGGAGAACATCACTTGCTACAGGGTACCTAAATTCTAAATCATTAAGCTTTCAAATCTATATTTTTATTAATAATTTGGAATATGAAGACATATTGTTTTTGTCACCTTAACTTTTGTCACGATAAAAATTTCATTACCATGTGCAGATTTATTTGTGTTTGAGGTAGTCGTAATTTCCTTTGATCTCGCTGCAAAACGCCGTCATTTCTCTCGCCGCGAGTCAATGGATCGGCGGACGTTGTGTACTGTGTGGATGTGTCTACGTTTTCGCGACAAAATCAGATCGAAGTGCGTAATTTGGTGTTTCAACCAGTTTATTCTTCATTACACGGCCTGAATTATTGAGTTAAGTTTATGTTATACCTTTAATTGTTTGCTTTATAACCATTACTCTCAAGTAGTGTTAGGTAACCATAAAAGCTTTTATGAGAAAAGGCGGGAAAGATGCGAGTTTTTCTCAAATATATTTGATTTCTTCATTACCAGGCCCTTCATTACCGTCTTTACCGTAACCTTTTTGAGGCTACGGTAATGACGTTGCCGCGACGGAGATGAGAAATTCTTTTTACGTTTTCTTTTTTAGAATTGATAAATAAGTATCAGCAGTTAATGCTCAAATACTTTTCTGTATGTTGATGTGCATGTAAAATATTGATTTCCCAGTAATTAGAATAATTAAATGTAGTGTTTTGTTGACTTCCAGTGGTTGGTAATCCGATTATATAAAGGGCCCTGGAGAGCCTCTTCCATTCCTCCATATTGAAGTCCCAGGAGGCTCCAACTGCGTTCAGCTCACTTTGTGTTGTACGCGTTCAGGTTTCAACAGGTCTGCCACGTCGACGTTGCCCGCTTGGCTGCCACATGAAGACAATCTTGGCTAGGTTGTCGTCGCTTTAGCGTAGAGTGGTCCCCAATCCAACTCCATTTACGGTGAGCAATTTCTTTTGCGACTGGTGACTGCCTGGGTATAGACTATAGTAGATACCTAGTATGAATACAACGATTTTGTTCGACAAGGTTTTAGTTACCTTCCACTACTCATAGCCGTACAACAACACTGACTTTTCGAGCGAGGTGAAGAGTGAGATTTCGATAAGTTGGGTGAGGATGTTTGTTTTCCAAACAGGTTTTAACTGAGCGCATACACCTTTGGCTTTCTTTATCCTGTCCCGCCGTCAACGTCCTCGTCTGAGCCACCACTGTTGGTAATGGTGCTGCCCCGAAATTGCTGCTATAGAAAATTGAAAGTAAAAAACATCACTGTTTGACTTTTGCGATTATTTTTATCGGGTCTGCCCGTGAACCACTTTGCAGGTGCTGTGGATGCAGAAAGCTTTGATGATGTTGACCTGTCTTTCGTGGTACACCCCTCCTTCTTAGCGTTGCCAGCATCGCACTCCTTTTTACGGTGTCAAACGCCTTTTTAAAATCAACGAAGTTATGTACACCTCAAACTGCAGTTCTACACATAGCTCTATCAGCATCCGGAGCGTGTTTTTTGGTCAGCACATGAGCGCCCAAGGCGAAAACCAGCTTGCTCTTCGCGTAAGGTTCGTTTTATGTGAGGTGACATCCTGCCCAGCAGGTTCTTAGCTAGAACCTATGCAGCAGAAGAAAGTATTGTTATGCATCACCAATTGTCGTTCTTCGGAACTTTAATCAACGGCCCTTGTTTCCATTTTGTGGATGCTTGATCTTCACATTCCCAGATTCGTGCTATGAAAGGGTGCAGTGCAATATTTCAGATGACCGCACTGCGTATTCCATAAGTAGCTCTACCTTAATGTTGTCAAAACTAGAAGATTTTGCCGGATTAAAGTTGGCAATAGTTTTGACAACTTAGTGTACAGTTGAGGCGGTCATAGGTCTATCAAGCAAATCGTCAGGATTCATTCTAAAACTGCTGTCCGCTTCACTAACAGCAAGTATGAGTAGACCACACTGAAATGTTCGTGCCATCTGTCTAGATGTTCTTCAGTTTTACAAAAGAGTTGTCCATCCTTGGCTTTAAGAGGTTTCTTAGACAGAGTTGCATGCCCCCCACAAAACCGAGATGTGGCGTCATACAGAGTTATTGATTTATGTTTTTTATTTCATTACCATACCCTAAATAAATCATTACCAGTAACAGTTTCATTACCGTAACTAAGCTTTTTTTATTTGTGTCAGTATCTCCTTAAATCCTAGTTCTATCAGCGTGCCTTGCACACATGTGATACATTAGGTTATAGTCTCTCGTTACCTACACGAAAATTTGATTTTAAACGTATTTTTTTACCCTATTAAAAAATTGCGCAAATATTGCGCCTTTTGAAGATTGACCCAATAACCACCCGTATTACGTATACTACTCGAATTTGCTTATTGCAGGGGTATGTGTGAATGGGTAAGTATAGTTGAACGTGTGATACAAGCACAATCATTAGCAAACTTGCGAAAATTCAATAACAGAGCTCCAGATTAGTAGAACTCCGCGTTGCTCGTATATGCAATTTTGCGATAGATTTTCTTTTGTAGAGTGATGTCCAGGTGAGGGTCTAGAGGTAGACAAAACTTTGATCACTCCTTTTTCTGTCCCGGTGACTCTTGCTTAGCTATGAATGTAGCTCTGGGAGCCAACGTGCAAATCGACCGGTATGTTGGACATAAGGCGCTAAATGTCTCTCTTTCGTACCTCGATAGACGCCGAGAAGTGATTGAATACAGTCCGTTTTAGCACAAAAAAAAATGATTAGATTTGAGGTCAGAGTTTTCAAATAGTTTAAATTTCAACGACTGAGGCAGTATTGGACAGCTAGCCACATCATCATTATCATCGTCATCTTCATCAGCCCACATCCACCCACTGTATCTATACCACCATTCTATTTCGACACTCCTCACAGTCTTGTGCTACTCTTAGCGCTCATAAATTACAGAATGATTGAAGAATTTCCCTATATTTCATAAAATACCCAGGGGTCAACGTCACGTCAGCTGTTGTCATTTTTTCGCGTGGCGGGAAAAGCACGAGTGACATAGGTCCGACCTCGGCAAGCGCTCAAGCGCTACTAAATCTCTGATTGTCGTTGCACCAATTATATAGGGATTTTTGAATATTTTTAGAATAATTACAAAATAAATATAATTAATTATTACTTTACCATTTGATTAAATACATCTTCACACAACATATGTTTTTTTTTCTGAAGTCATACTATGGATAGTTTTTCATACAGGAGCCATTAAAAATGCGAGATATTCAGTCCAGATACGGCAGCGAAAACGTAATGTTAAGCTAAATTTATGAATGAAATTGAAAAAAGTACATTGATAATAATGTTTTTAAAGATATTTTCCATTTATTAGTAAAATTAACGTTTTGATACAGTATACCAAAACTTCAAAAATTGTGTTTGATTTGAGCCCTTTTTTCAGAATTTTGAGTTTGTTGTCTTAGATTTCCCTTCTTTATTCTATGTTAGCCACTGAAATGTAAATATTTTTCTAAACAATTTTTTACATAAGGATATGTCTGACTAGATGTATAAGTAATATTTTCTTTTCACTTAACTGTTTACGAGAAACTCTCATGTTTATAAAGGCAATTTTCGGAAATTCCTTTATAGCGGTCTTAAGTTAATTACGAAAACAGGAAAAAATACTCGTAATAAGGTTAAAATAATTTGTTCTTAGAAATTGAGGTCAGTATCGATAACTATTTTTACAATGATACGATTTAACTGGAAATATAACCTAGAATTAGCCTTTAGAAATAACCAATAACTCATTGGTACTTAATACATGTAATTAAACAATTTGAGCATAGGTAACTAACCAACGTTAAATTATATGCTGTATCTTTCTTTGACGCACCAAACACATCATCATGATGTGTAACATCCTGACAAAATTAATTACCTTTACATTGTTAAACCTACTTTTAAGCAAGCATCATGTCTATATCAGTACTTCAGTACGGCCGTTTGAATATGCCATATTTGACAGCTATCAAAATCATGTTTATGCTATGACATAAGCTATATTTTTCCTTGTTGACATTTCTTCTAGCACGGGTTTCATAGCTGTCAAATATGTCCTATTCGGAAGGCGGTCGTATAATAAAAAGAGTGTTAACCAAACTTGTTCGTGATGTTTTTGCTATTTTTTTAATCAATTGTAATGCCAGCCAGTGACACTCAACTGTCATTGCATTGACATTGTTTTTTTTTATAGGTACTAGGTAAAAACTGTCAGCAGAATAAGCAACTACCGAAAACATACAACTGACATGTCATCCACTGCTTCTTCCTTTTCGAGTGGGACCCTAGTCTTTCAACGACCCGAAACGCACCCTCGTGTCAGAGTCCGACAAACAGATGGACGGACGAACAACAAAGTGATCCTATAAGGGTTCCGTTTTTAGGGTTTCGTAGTCTACTAGAAACCCTTATAGTTTCGTCAAGTCTGTCTGTCTGTCTGTCTGTCTGTCTGTCTGTCTGTCTGTCTGTCTGTCTGTCTGTATGCCGCGCCCTCATATCTCCGTCAGTTTTAAAGCTATCGACATGAAATTTGGGGAGAAGATAGATCGTTTTGACCCAAATATAGAAATGTTATGAAAAAAATACATTAAACGTTTTTTGGACCCCCTCCCATACAAGTGAAAGGGGGGCAAAAAAATTTTTTTCTTCTGTAATATTGAGTAGGGTATCGTTGAATAGGTCTTTTAAAACTAAGGTGAGGTTTGTTTGAAACAAAGTCACTTAAATGTTTCTGTCACGAGATATTTGCTTTTAAAAAGGGCGTTTTTGACCCATAATTTGTCCCAGCTGTAACTTCTAAAGTATAAACGCTAAAAATTTGAAATAAATATGGAATATAGCTTACAATCTGAAGTTACAAAGAAAACTATAACGGATATTGTAACCTTAAAGGCTTCAGAAAAAAATGAGTTTTTCTATTTGCGGTTGGTCATCATACTGCTGCTAACATCCAGCAACAAAATTAAGTTTGTAATGCTGAAAAACCTGATATTTAAACGTTGACTACGAAACCCTATTTGTGGGCGTGTCTGACACGCTCTTGGCCGGTTTTTTTACCTTTTGAGGTACGGAACCCTAAAAACGGACGAGCCGAGAAGGCATCAAGAGGCGTTCATCCAGCAGTGGACATTGTTATACTGAGAAGAAGAAAAAAAGAAGATAATGATTTATCAAAAGAGCCGTATCAACGTAAATCAAAGCGATTTGCTGTCATATCGCGAGTATTCGAAGCGCGACACGGAGTGCATCGGTTGCGTAATGTTGCCCCGATATCGGCAACGAACAACGCTCACTGTGATTTTTGTAGGACATAAGCGGTAGCGGTACTTATGAATTAAAAACAAAATGTGTCGCCAACTTTCAATCGCTTCTCCTGTAAAATTAAGTTTTTCTAGTTACGTCCATACGACTTATAAGGGACGATTGTAGGACATAAGCGGTAGCGTTTTATTGATACAAAGATATAAAATGATTTATCATTGTTATTGATGGCAGTAGCAAATTACACACGCTATATGGAAAAAACAGAAAAAAATAATTATTAGCTGTTCCATACATTTTACTTGAGTTGAGGACTTACAATGTCTTAGGATTCTGTATGGAACAGCCGATTTGCTGTCATATCGCGAGTATTCGAAGCGCGACGCAGAGTGCATCGGTTGCGTAATGTTGCCCCGATATCGGCAACGAACAACGGTTATAGTGACTTTTGTAGGACATAAGCGGTAGCGGTACTTAAGAATTGTGCGTTGTGTTGCGTGTTAAACCTCCATTGGTAGAAGAAACACGACGCCACTGTGCGTGCGTCTGTCACAGGCTGTCATTAGATAGCTGTCTGTCAAATAAGCAAAATCTTGCGGCAAATGGGCGAATCGCTTAGAAAATATTTGAAAGAAAGAAAGAAAATACGTTTATTTTAGTTACAACAAGTGGAGAAAACTTACACACTAAGTTATAGGTATTTAAAATTTCTTTATGTGGCTAAAAAAGGAATCCACTCAGCATAAGTTACAGGCAGTGGTGAGCTGCTTGTAACGCTGGTCTTCCGTGGAACCATATTTCGTATTTTTACTCGACTGCTTCGTACCTTACGCTTTTTCGAAAGTATGTATATAGTGTGTGTGTGTGTATGAGGTATCCTTGGATTCGAAATCTAAAACGGTGTATTTTCAACGCAAAATATAACCTCAGCGTAGTAGGTATTTGCAGCTCATCGCTTATCAATTGGACTGCGCTGCAAATCGACGCTCTATTCTATAGCACGAAGAGCGAAACGATTTAATTATTGCACTTCCGATTTCATGCCTCGCGACGTTCCGGTGGATACAGAATAGTGTAGGTACGTGACAGAGTTATGACTTACCTCTACAATATAAAACGCTAGTATTGAATTATTTTTACCCTCGGTGGAACCACCGCGCGCCGTTTCCCTAATTTGTGGTAGAACCACCCGTGCGCCGTTCCCCTAATTTGTTGTAGAACTGTGGTGGCAACTTTGAATAGCATCTTCCCATATCTTTCCCGTGGGTGTCGTAAAAAGCTACTAAGGGAGTTGAGAGTCAATGTACATTGCAATTTTAGGCGATAGGTTGACCACCTGTCACTATGGTGATGCAGTCTTTCTGTGTGAATCTCAAAATTTTGTCGAACGTGGTGCAAATAGCCGTTTTTTAGAGACATTTACGCTCTGCCTACACCGCAAGGGATAGATCTTAAACTTTCGTACATAACGTGACATAACCGTGATAAATTTTATTCAGGTCAAGACCCTCCCATATTCTCTCGAATATAGCACCAACCAATCCACAACTCCTGACATTTATTTCCCACGTATCAAAACTCCAATTCCCAAGAGGGTATCAATACCTATTGTGCGCAGATAATGCAATTTTTTGCAGCATGCAACCTCTACACATGTTGTGTAACCCGTGGGGGAAAAGTGGTTATTAGGCTACTGAACCAACTGGGTCTGATTATACATAGCTGGTTTGATATGAGGTAAAATTTTACTAGTGACCGATAGCAAAAATGCAGGGCGGGCTGGCTAGGGTTCTTGCTTTCGAATAGGAGAAGATAATAATTACCTTCTCCTATTATTTAACTATAGGTTCAAATTTTACTACTGACTGACACTGAATCTTGGGAATCGTGTGTTGAGAGTATGGATTTCACTCATTCTAGCAGAAAGAGCTGGAATGTACTACGGAAACTAGGCAGCGCCCCACTGCACCAAAAACAGACACCATCCATCAACCCAGACAAAATTGCTAAACGGATGCAGGAAGTCACAAAAAGTGGACAAAAAGACAAATTTTTCACTAGAACAACCAAGAATAAAGTTTCACACTTTCTGAAGACAGCAGATTCCATCGATTCCTATAGCAAACCAATCACTGAATCAGAGCTAGAAAGGTCACTTAAGTGCACTAAAATGAATAAAGCCGCCGGGCCAGATGAAATCTACCCAGAATTCCTGCTACATCTTGGCAAAGTAGCTAAACAGTGGCTGATCCGGTTCTTTGACAGAATCATTGAGACAGGTACTATCCCTACAGCTTTTAAGTTCGCAAAGGTTATAGCCCTATTAAAACCGGGAAAATCACCCAATGAAGCCTCAAGCTATAGACCCATTTCTCTTCTTTCCGTCACGTATAAATTGCTAGAAAGAATTTTGTACAATAGAATATATTCCACCGTAGATACTGTGATCCCCCCAGAACAGGCTGGTTTCAGGGGAAATCGAAGTTGCGCAGACCAAGTTCTCGCTCTGACCTCTTTTATCGAGGCTGGATATCAACGGCGCTTAAAGACTTCAGTAGCTTTCGTTGATCTCAGCGCAGCCTACGATACAGTGTGGTTAGACGGGCTGTTAAGCAAAATCTGCGATGTTATCCCCTGTCGCACCACTCTACGCCTTCTCAAGGCTCTGCTTGGACCTCGCTATATAAAAGTTCACCTTGGTGAAGACAGCAGCCGCTATCACCTCATCAAAAATGGACTTCCACAGGGATCGGTGCTGGCGCCGCTTCTTTTTAACATTTATACCCGCGATATGCCCCACACAAGATCGTTAAAATTTGCCTATGCCGACAACCTGGCACTGGCTTACCAGTCGCGAAGTTTTGAAGAAGGGGAACAAGCACTGGCAGAAGATCTTAACACTATGGCTAATTACTACACCAAGTGGCAACTGCAGCCGAATCCTACCAAAACCGAAGTTACATCTTTCCATCTCACAAACCTTGCCAATAGGAAACTTAATGTTGTGTTCCGTGGTGTAAAACTGCAGCATAATTTTACACCAAAATACCTTGGCGTGACACTAGACCGCTCACTTACATTCAAACAACACCTCGAGAATGTGAAACAAAAGGTAAAATCACGGATTAACATTATTCGAAGGCTGGCAGGCACAAGTTGGGGCGCATCTGCATCAGTTCTCCGTACATCTGCTCTATCGCTTGTGTACTCGACAGCCGAGTACTGTGCGCCCGTATGGAGTCGCAGTGCACACGTACACAAAGTTGATACCCAACTTAATGAAGCCATGCGCCTGATCACGGGAGTAATCAAGTCTACTCCTCTTCCATGGCTGCCCGTCTTAGCGAATATACCTCCACCAGTGCTACGCAGATGTACGGCAACTGCTAAAGAGTGGGAAAAGTGTTCTCAGACGAACCGCTGTGGTCCCATGCCCATTAGATACTGTTTAGTCTCGTACCATACGCGCGTTTTGTTGTTTCGCGCCATTTCGTCTGACAGACCGTGGCCTGTGACGTTGACGCCCGGGCCGACGCCATTTTTTCCTTTGTTCGTTTAGTTCGTTCGATAATCACGCGGCCGTCGGCGATATAACCTCACTTTTTGTCACTCGCGCGACCGGTGTTAGGCACATATTTTAATGTAGTTTGGTGTCTTTATTATTTCGTGTGTGCTTTTCCATCAGGAAGAGTTCCCTGTCCAGTGTGGAAGTTAAGCCTATACAATTACCAATTGTTCGGTGGATTTCTCATGCGGGGAGAAATTCTTTGGTTTACGCGTCTTGTACAGCAAACGCTTTTGCTGTCGCAAATCATAGTGAATAGTGGAGAAATCTTTTGTTATTTGTGTGTTAAAAACATTAAATTTAAATATTAAATGATATCTATATTTGATGTCGAACTGTGAACTATAGTGAATATTGGAGTAAAGGATTTCGAGATCAAGCGGATGTTCCAGTGCCGTGAGTTTAGGTTACTCTCTATTCCTGTGCTCCTCAAATATCCTGATACCTGATTCCTGTCATACCTAGACTCACAAAGAAACGGCGTCATAATTCGCACGGTAAGCAATTCGCTGTTAGGTTCTGTATAAGTACGTTGATTGCAGTGATTTAGCAACATTACGTGGAGGTCACCACCCTGATGACCTTTAGTACAACCGGAACTTGGTACATATACTTTAGACATGAGCTGCGATAGTGCGGTAGAATATTAGTCATATTGTAGGAAATTAAGGGCCGTTGCAGACAAATCCCAAAATTTCTCGGCCGGAAACTTTCCGGAGCAGAATTCTCTCATTAAATTTATTTTATTTAGCTATAGTAAAGAGCACTACGAATCGTAGTCAAATGTTGTTCCGAGGCTGATCGACCATTTAGTTTTAGATTTTAAGATAACTTTAATTTGCTTCCACTGCGCTAAGATCAGCTTCGGAATCAAACATTTTTTGGTAGCAGAGCGTGGTTGCTTTATTGCAACATAGTTAGCCGTAATTTAGTATTAAGCGTGTTTTTATATTACCCACATCTTTTATTAATTTTGGAAAATATTGTTTCGTTTTTTGTGACTGTATTGTTTGCCTAGTGAACGGTACCTTATCGGTAAGGTCTAGGCCAGTCAACTAACATTTATTTTGTGGTATTTGTTTATTGGTTTTTCGTTTTATTAAGTCGAGTGTGTAAAAGTTGGTACCATGGCTCCTCGATCGCCAGGTATAAGGCTGCTATAAAGACAGAATTAAGGTGGTTTACTACCACAGCGGCAATGATCGGCCGCGAGGACCGGGAGGACGCGCTCTTGAAAAGTGCACTACAGGCAGATGAACGGGTTCGGGTTGTGTCGGAACACCTCACAGAGTGCCTCATGCTCCTTGAGGAAACTCCTAACCCTGAAGATAAGGAGCTGGTTGAGGGCGATGTAAGCCAGTGCTTGGAGCTGGCACAGGACATTGAGCAGGCAGCTGCGGACATATCTAGGCGACGTGACGGAAAGGAAAAGCCATTCCGTGGTAAAGTGGGACAAGGATTACAGGTGCCTCTTCCGCCTGTTACGGTTCCAGTCTTTGCAGGCGATTACGCCGACTGGCCGGCGTTTGAGGACCTGTATAGCAGTGTGGTCCACACACGGACGGACATAACGCCGGCGTACAAGATGGCTCAGCTGATGTCCAGGCTACATGGAGAGCCTCATGAATTGCTGACGCATTTGGCTGTCTCGGATAGCAATTATGAGGTGGCGTGGAAGATCCTTACCGACCGGTATCGAAACAAGCGCCTGATTGTAGACAGGCTGTTAGACCAGTGGCTGTCAATACCAACCATAACGCGAGGTACGGACCTCCGCGAGAAAATCTTCCACCCAGTCAGTGTCGCGGTCAGCGCACTAGAGCGACAGGGTTTGCCAGTGGCGGGCTACGGTTATATCTTGGTCCACACAGTGCTTCGCCGCCTGCCGAGCGAAATGGTCGCTCGATTCGAGCAGCTCCATGGGGCAAGTCCTCGGACCACCTCCCGACCTACGAGGATCTGAAGTCGTTCCTCGAGGCCGAAAGCAGGCGAGTGGACGTCCAGGCTGGTGAAGCCCTCGCAAGGAGACCTCTGCCCCTCGCCACCCGGAACGGCCGGGTGCACCGGCGCGAGGAGGCAACAGTGGCAACCCAGGCGGTACAACACCGCATTGGAATCAGGGTGTGCCTACTGCAAGGAGACAGGCCACGGGGTGGCAGCGTGTCAGGAGTTTGCTGCGCAGCGGGTTCAGAGGAGACGGGGTGTGGCACAGCAGAGGCGTTGGTGTTTTCGGTGCCTGGGGCCGCATCAGGTGCGAGTGCCCTTCAAGCACCAACTGTAGGTACTGCCAGGGTGCACACCATCCGCTGCTCTGCATGAATCGCTCCGGAGGCGCCGGGGCAGCGCTGGATCGGATCAGCGAAGGGAGCCTGCCCACCAAGGGAGGAGCAACGCTCCCCACCCCTCAAGGAGGAGCCCACCTCCGCATCGGTCACAGGGACAGGCAGGGGACGTCAACAGACGGAGCCCACTTACCCAAGGACGTGGGGACGATCCCCACCACGGCAGCAGGTGCCGGATTGGGAAGAACGGCACAGGAACGTGGCCAGGACACCCATCCCAGGTACGGGATCCAACGGGCGGGTGTCAGGAGCACTAGGCAGCACACAGGGGCGGGCATCATACGGGCGGCAATTCAGGGTCATCAGCAGGCCGCCAGGGTACATGCAGTATTCTGCGGGCTTGAGCCACCTGGTTGGGTCTCAAGACCCACGCATGCCTCCGCCTATGCCTGAGTACCCGCGGCTACAGGCGCAACCTCGGTACGGACGTTTGCCGTCGGGGTACTATAGAACTCCAGCCATGGCCTTTATGGGCAGACCTCCTACCAGCAGGAGTGGGACCCATACACAGGTTTGGGTAGCGAGGATACCCCGCGGGACGCGGCCTCACCGCGTTTAGATTCCCGCTAGGTAATCGCCGCCTACTCATCAGCTTCGGCTCCCCGTCCAATCACGGTACTTTTGCCAACGGCTAAGATTTGGGTATGGGGATACGGTGGCCGGACCATTCAAGTAAGAGCCCTACTGGATACAGGGGCTCAGGGATGTATTGTATCGAGTAAGCTGGTGAGTAGGCTAGGCCTAAATGTACAGCCAAGTGAGGATGAAGCTGTAGGCATCGGGGGCTAAATGTGCCTGACATTCGGGGTCAGACGAACTTTGAGTTCGCATTAGGTAGCACATGTACAGGGGTCAGCTATCAAGTCTCAGCCGTGGTGCTGGATGAAGTGGTTGGGAAACTCCCTCAGGTTAGGTTACCACCAACGGTACGAGGGTTAACCACAGGGTTGGAGTTAGCTGATCCTGATTTTGATACTCCTGGTACGGTGGACGTACTTCTCGGGTCAGACGTCCTCGGGAGATTATGGTGCGGTAGGAAGAAGGTACTCCAGGAAGCTGGTTTGGTGGCCGTAGATACCACAGGGGGGTATGTTGTTTTCGGCCCAGTTTGGAGACCTCAGGACCTACCAGAAGGGGATCCGGTCCTCTATGGTAGTGTGCTGTCAGAGGTGCTGCAGAGGTTTTGGGAGTCTGAAGAGCCGCCGGCGGACAGACGGAAGCCAGAGGATGACGAGTGCGAGTTGTTCTATCAATACAACACTGCGAGATGCCCGTCAGGCAGATTCGTGACCAGGCTACCTTTTCTCCCAAACCGCCCCGCTTTAGGTAGTTCGCGACAGCTCGCGGAACGGAGACTACTCGGAATGGAGCGGAAGATGAGGCGAGACCCAGCACTTCGGCAGAAGTATATAAATTCATGCGGGAATATATTCAATTGGGCCACATGTCGGTGTCCAGCCTGGATTGGAGGTGTGTCGAGCATTATTACATTCCACACCTGGCTGTCTTGAAGTCACCTGAGGCGAAAATACGGGTGGTGTTTGACGGTTCTGCTCCTACCTCGAATGGTGTGTCTGTGAACCAATGTTTGCACGCGGGTCCTAAATTGAACCGGGACATTGTGGACATTCTCACAGACTTTCGTTTACACCAGGTAGCGTTCGTCGCAGACGTCAAAATGATGTTTCGCCAAACCATGATACATCCGGATGACCGTCGGTATCAGCTGATTTTGTGGCGTGAGAGCCCAGATGAGCCGATGGTCACATACGAACTTAACACGGTGACGTATGGACTTAAGCCAAGTCCGTATTTGGCAGTACGTACGCTGCGAGTTGGCCGCACAGGAAAGGGTAAGATATCCTCGAGCCGCAGCAGTACTGGATCGCGACGTCTACGTGGACGATATCTGCACGGGTGCTGATAGCGTGGAGCAGGCGCTAATTCTACGAGACGAGCTGATCGCGATCATGGGTTCAGGAGGTTACGAGTTGCGGAAATGGTTGTCCAGTTGCCCAGAGCTCCTGGCTGGTTTGCCAGGCGAGTTCCATCAGGACCCGCACCTCTTTGAGAACCCGGACAATCCAAACACGTTGGGCATCCTCGGGGTGCAATATAGGCCAACGCATGACGTATTCACGTACAAGATCGAGCCCGACCTTTTGGAGAAAACTTGGACTAAGCGGTCGGTACTGTCGACAATCGCTAGAACGTTCGATCCTAACGGATGGATCGCCCCAGTTACGTTCATGGCGAAGTGCTTTTTACAAAGTTTGTGGCTAGCCAACTTAGGATGGGACGACTAACTCTCCGGAGAGTTGTTGAAGGATTGGCTCAAGTTTGTGACCACCTTACCAGGGATTGTGCACATCGCGATACCCCGCAAGTTAGTTCCATCGGCGGGATGTAAGGCTACCCTACATGGGTTTTGTGACGCCTCGGAGCGAGGGTACGCGGCAGCTGTATACCTTCGGACAGCAAGTTCAACCAACAAAGGTTATGGCCAAAAGTAAGGTGGCACCAGTCAGAACTAGATGGACCATCCCCAAGTTGGAATTGGCAGGGGCAGCTCTTCTAGCGCGCTTGCTAAATCATGTTACCTGCAATCTGCGTGGTACCATCAACTTGGATGAAACGGTGTACGCGTGGACTGACAGGCGGATAGTTCTGTGCTGGTTGCAGACGTCGGTACATACACTTGAGGTTTTCGTGGCAAATCGGGTGTCACAGATTACGGGGTCGGAAACTCCGTTAGTGTGGAGGCACGTACCGGGAGAATGGAACCCAGCGGACTGCGCTTCGCGCGGGTGCAGGGCACCTGATTTGGTGAGTCACCCACTGTGGTGGGGACCTCAATGGCTAACTGAGTCGCCGCAGGAATGGCCATTCAACGAGTGCAGGGCGCCGCTTGGGCCACCTGATCGAGGTTTGCGAGTGAACGTGGGGCAACTCGTACCGAAGCCTAACCCAGCTTTCTTGCTGGAACGGTATAGCTCCTCGACAAACTTCTTGGGGTGACAGGTTGGATCAAACGGTTCGTGAACAACTGCAGGAAGCCTCAAGCAGAACGGAACTTTACACCTGTCCTCTCGCCTGCGGAACGGAATGCGGCTCTATGCTCATTAGTTAGAGTCGTCCAGGCGGAACATTTTGAAGAGGAGGTCAGGCTGCTCAGGGATGGACGTGGAAAGCTGAAGGGAGGAATTGTGCGCCTCAACCCATTCCTGGATGAGCAAGGTATGCTCAGGGTTGGAGGCAGACTTTGGAACGCTAGCCTGCCCTTTCGGGCTCGGCATCCACTGTTACTTCCAAAAAAGGGACCCTTAGTTGAGCTCTTAGTCAGGGATCGTCATGAGAAAAACTCGCACGCGGGCTGTAATGCGCTATTGGCCATTCTACAGCGCGAGTTCTGGGTCTTATCGGGACGACGAACGGTACGTAGCGTTGTGTTTAGGTGCTTGCCTTGCTACCGTTTGAAGGCAGCCACAATGCAGCCACAGATGGGAGATCTCCCACCGGACCGGGTGACGGAGGCCTGGACGTTTGCAGGTGTGGGAACGGATTTCGCAGGCCCTTTCATGGTGAAGGCATCACGCCTGCGGAACGCAAAGTCTATCAAGGCGTACTTGTGCGTGTGCCTAGCCACCAAGGCCGTCCACTTGGAGCTCGTGGCCGACCTTTCTACGGAGGCCTTTTTGAGTAGTAACGTAATTTACGGAGAGATTTACGTCGCGACGAGGGCGACCAGCGCTGATCAGGTCGGATTGTGGTACCAACTTTAAGGGTGCTGATCGGTGTATGAAGGAAATTGTAACGTTCTTAAGGGAGAACGAAGAAGCCATCAGCACGGGCCTCTCCCGTCAGGGCATTACCTGGGTGTTCGATCCACCAGCGTGCCCTCACTGGGGTGGTATTTTTGAAGCGGTTGTAAAGTCCGCTAAGACGCATTTGTTGCGCGTCGTAGGGTTAACAATTTTGACTTTCGAGGAGCTGGCAACCGTGTTTTGTAAAATTGAGGCTGTACTCAATTCGCGTCCTTTGTGTCCGCTCAGCTCAGACCCAAATGATTTAGAGGCCCTGACGCCAGGGCATTTCTTAATTGGCCGCCCACTTAACGCCTTGCCGGAATATCCCTATACGGAGGTGAATAGCAATCGTTTGTCGCGTTATCAGTTGTTGCAGCAAATGACTCAAAACTTTTGGAAGCGTTGGTCGCTTGAGTACTTGCACATTCTGCAGCAACGCCTTAAGTGGACGGACAGGACTGAACCCCCCTGCATTGGGGATCTCGTTCTGGTTAAGGATGCCAACCTACCGCCACTGCGTTGGCGCCGGGGGCGCATTCTCAACCTGTTCCCGGGTAGTGATGGCACTCCTCGAGTTGAAGAATTTCAGTTGGTGGAGTCAGTTCTTAAGCTCGCAGTCGCAACATTATCACGCCTGCCATGCATAGAGCGGACGATGGGTCGGTCCGGGGCGGGTGAATGTTTAGTTTCGTACCATACGCGCGTTTTGTTGTTTCGCGCCATTTCGTCTGACAGACCGTGGCCTGTGACGTTGACGCCCGGGCCGACGCCATTTTTTCCTTTGTTCGTTTAGTTCGTTCGATAATCACGCGGCCGTCGGCGATATAACCTCACTTTTTGTCACTCGCGCGACCGGTGTTAGGCACATATTTTAATGTAGTTTGGTGTCTTTATTATTTCGTGTGTGCTTTTTCCATCAGGGAAGAGTTCCCTGTCCAGTGTGGAAGTTAAGCCTATACAATTACCAATTGTTCGGTGGATTTCTCATGCGGGAGAAATTCTTTAGTTTACGCGTCTTGTACAGCAAACGCTTTTGCTGTCGCAAATCATAGTGAATAGTGGAGAAATCTTTTGTTATTTGTGTGTTAAAACATTAAATTTAAATATTAAATGATATCTATATTTGATGTCGAACTGTGAACTATAGTGAATATTGGAGTAAAGGATTTCGAGATCAAGCGGATGTTCCAGTGCCGTAAGTTTAGGTTACTCTCTATTCCTGTGCTCCTCAAATATCCTGATACCTGATTCCTGTCATACCTAGACTCACAAAGAAACGGCGTCATAATTCGCACGGTAAGCAATTCGCTGTTAGGTTCTGTATAAGTACGTTGATTGCAGTGATTTAGCAACATTACGTGGAGGTCACCACCCTGATGACCTTTAGTACAACCGGAACTTGGTACATATACTTTAGACATGAGCTGCGATAGTGCGGTAGAATATTAGTCATATTGTAGGAAATTAAGGGCCGTTGCAGACAAATCCCAAAATTTCTCGGCCGGAAATTTTCCGGAACGAAAATTTTCTCATTAAATTTATTTTATTTAGCTATAGTAAAGAGCACTACGAATCGTAGTCAAATGTTGTTCCGAGGCTGATCGACCATTTAGTTTTAGATTTTAAGATAACTTAATTTGCTTCCACTGCGCTAAGATCAGCTTCGGAATCAAACAGATACACTCTAGACGATCTTCCTGCCTCCCGATTACCATCAAGAACACCCATTTGGACGGACGAGCGTATCAAAGAGAAGATTCCCATAAATGAGGCGTGGCGATCGGAGTGGGGCCTGTTTGAGAGCGCAAACTCAGATTTGGTAACCGATCCAACAATAAAACAGCCTGGTTTTGATGCCAGTAGAAAGATCTGGACCCGGCTAAACCGGTTTAGGACCAACCACGGGAAAACAAATCACCACCTCCACAAATGGGGTCTAAAGGAGTCACCACATTGCGACTGCGGAGCACCTGACCAAATACAAATACAAATACAAATAAATACAAATACAATCCATTTATTTCCACAAAATTGGTAGGTATCACAAATTACAATAATCGTAGGAACATTTTAACATTAGGCAGTTTTACAAAGGAACTTGATATCAGTTAGGTACATTAGTGGAAGAAAGGTGTGGACACAGCATGGCTGGTTTAAGTCCACCCTAAGTCAAAGTGAAGAAGAAGATCATTTTACATAATGAGTGAAAGTTAATATAGTAAAGACAACTTTAACATGGTAGTATAACTTTATGATAATACATCTTATTTTGTTATTACAATGAGCAAAAGTTAATATAGTAAAGGCAACTTTAACATAGTAGTATAATTTCATGATGATACAGTTTATATTGTTATTAAAACGAGCAAAAGATAATATTAAAGTAAAGACAACCTTAAGATAATAGTTTAAATTCAAGATAATACAGCTTATTTTGTTATTACAACGAGCAAAAGAATATATATTATAGAAAATCTTAACACAGTAGTTTAATTTCATGATAATACACTTTGTTTTGTTATTACAACGAGCAAAAGTTAATGTAGTAAAGACAACTTTAACATAGTAGTATAATTCCATCATAATACAATTTATATTGTTATTACAACGAGCAGAAGTTAATATAGTAAAAACAACTTCAACATAGTAGTATAATTTTATGATTATGTAGCATATGACAATATAGCTTATTTCGTTATTGCAACTTATCATTATAGACATAATTCATATAGGTAAATCTATTCTTAACGGGACACTGAACAGTCTCAAACTGTTTTGAATATCTAGAAACAAACATTTTAGTTTTCTTTTGAACTGGTTTATAGTTTTAGGTTCTTATCGGCGGAGGATATCATTCCAAATTTTGGCAGCTGCAATGCGAAACGAGCCGCGAGCTGCTGCAGTGTGGCACCGCGGCGCTACCAGCAGCAGGGCGTTGACGGCGCGCTGCCTGCGCCCGCCGCCAGCGCCCTGCCGCTGCAGTTTCGCGGCGAGACCAGCCGGCACTCCTGACTGCTGCACTTTGTAGGTGAAGCATGCCAGGTGCACTCGCCTGCGGGCCTCCATATTGAGAACGCCTAAGTTATTAAGTACTGGAGTAATACGGTCACGACGACGTACACGTTCACAAAACCTAACGCATGAGTTTTGTACCTTTTGAATACGACGGCCTGCCTTGTCCTGTATACATGGTCCGTAAACCACATCACAGTAATCAAATTGTGATAAAACAAGCGATTCCGTAAGTGTCCGTCTCACTTCTGTACTCAAATACTCACCAATTTTATATAATGATTTTAATTTATACATAGCTGATTTTATTTTCATGTTAACGTGACGGTTAAAATTGAGATTAGTATCCATATGAAGGCCCAAATTTCTAGCATAATCTACAATTTCTATTGGTTGACCATTCAAAATTATGTTAGGTTTCCTAGAGAGTACCCTATTCACTGCAGTTTTAGTACCAAAAAGCATTGCCACGGTTTTTCCAGCATTAAGACACAGCGCGTTGTCCCGCGCCCACTCCCACACACGCTGTAGCTCCTCATTGACGAGGCGCGCGGCCGCGGCGGTGTCGGCCGGCGCGAACGACTGCAGCAGCTGCGTGTCGTCCGCGAACATCTCGCAGCGCATTTGTTGCACACAGCGCGGCAGGTCCGCGGTGTACACCGCGTACAATAGCGGCGAAACACAAGCGCCTTGAGGACAACCTCGCGTAACCCTTCTTGGTGTCGAACCATCGACATTCACACATTTTACTACTTGATAACGATCGGTTAAATAATCCCTAATAAGAGAACAAGCAACGCTGTCAAGGCCATAGTACCGCAACTTACTCATTAATAGATTTGTTTCGATACAATCAAATGCCCGAGAAAAATCAAGCATAATTAATATTGTTACTAACCCCTTATCTGTAGAATTTAAGATTTCATCAGTTACTTGAGTAAGCGTGGTGGCAGTTCCGCGTCCCCTTCGAAACCCACCAAACCTTAGCCCATGTTGTAAACGAATGTCCACTTCGCCGTTATCCCGGTGGTATAGCCGATCTGCACAAGTTCACTCCCGACGCAGAGAACTGGCTAAAAACCCTTGACATAGACGTTTGATCCAGGCAGGGATTGCCATACGATATGATGATGACTTTTATTATGATTTATATTATTATGATGATGATTAACTTTCCTCAAGGAATATAGGTCGAAATATGAAACAAGCAGATGTAAAAAACCAAAAACTAAACTGCGGTAACTTCAAAGTTCGATTCTGTGATAGAAATCCGACATTTTGAATTCATGATTTTTAATAATATAGCCAGTATCACTCACGCTACAAAGACAAATCTAACGACACCTCACATCACTGACATGTCAAGATCCGCCCAGCCGTTCAGTTTGGGCTGTAGCTCAGGAAAAACGAATTTCTGGATACATACCTACACACTGCTCTCGAAAAACAGAACCCTCCTGATGCAGTCGGGTAAAAAATTGGTGCGACATATTTTGGAAATGAGGAAAATTTTCCACGTGGAAAATTGATCAGTTTCGTTGACTGGTTTAAAATATTTGCCCTCAAGATAACCAGCAATGTATGCCGAATAGCGGTCCAGTCGGCAGGGTAGTGTAATAACCGTGAAACATGTTACGAAATTGTTTCTCGTGTTTTGTATCGGAAAACGTTTTGATTCTGAGTTATTGTGTTTTCCTGCCATTGTGGTTCCATTATGTTATTTTAAGCTACCAACATTTTTAAAATTAGGTACCTACTAGAGATGAAAATTTCTGAAAGTTTCCGAAACATTGAAAGTTTCGAAGTAATTTTCAGGTAATTTACCCGAAAGTTACTTGAAAGTTTCCTCGCGAGGAAGTTTTCAAAAATGTCTTTTCAACGTAAAAAGTTAGTGATAATAAGTATGTTTAAATGAAAATAAGGTTAAAAATTAGTATTTTGTATGTTATTTATTACGTAAAAATTTATTTTTTTCTTAACCGCTCGCAACCCAGTGGCTCCCAAGAGAGCCATCGATTTTGAACCCTACTACCCGCACTTAGAGTTCAAAACCTATAAAAAGCAAAACAAAAGCCGGGTTGCGAAGGGTTAAAGCTGGTTGTATTTTATTCAAATCCTCAGATAACGTCATCTATGTTGAGTTCAATGTACTTAACTCCCCCTAGCCACCGAGCTGGACGAGCTCCTGTCGTGTGATGAGGTTGTTACTGTCATCAGACAGCAGCATAATAAACGGGCGGTTGGCATTGACCTTACTTATACCAGGTGAAATACTTAAATATGGTGGTGCGGAGCTGCACTCGTTGATTTGGAAACTTTTTGTTCGAATGTGGGAGAAGGAGCGAGTCTCAAATGATTTTAAAGTGTCTCGCATTAGTGCCCTCTACAAGAACAAAGGTGACCTTCTGACTGCAACTCATACCGCGGTATTTCGTTAATATTGGTCCCCGGAAAGGCCTTTGCAAGAGTCTTATTAAACCGCTTGAAGGACTTATCGGAAAAGATTATGCCCGCAACCCAGTTTGGCTTCCGACCTGACTGAGGCACATGTGAAGCTATTCTCATCGGTAGGTACGTCAACTGCAGGAAAAAAGCAGATAACAAGATCGTCAGTTGTACCTCTGCTTTGTTGACCTAGAGAAACCGTTTGACAGTGTACCTCGTGAAGCTCTCTGGATGGTGCTAGGAAAACTAGGGTGCACGAAGAAGTTTGTGCACATCCTGAGACTCCTGCATGACGATATGCAGTGCTGCGTCTCTGTAGACGGTGAACAGTCTGATTTCTTCCCCGTCACCTGTGGGGTGAAACAATTGTGCGTTCTAGCGCCCACACTGTTCGCCTTATACCTACTTTGCGGTAGTAGTCAAGGAGGTCCTAAATACTGTCTCCGAAGGAGTCCGCATCCGCTTCCGCACTGATGGCAGTCTTTTTCAATTTGGCTAGACTTAAGGCGCGCACCAAAGTCCCGCATGCACTTATTACTGAAATTATGTATGCCGATGACTTGTGCTTCCTAGCAGAATCCCCAGAAGGCCTGCAACAACTGATGACCGTCTTTCACGAAGCATGCTGCAAATTCGGCCTAAAGATCAGTGCCAAAAAGTCGGGAGTGATGTCCCTGGATACACAAAGTCGTGAGACACTGACAATTAAGCTTGGTGAAGATATGTTGAAACAGGTTGACAAGTTCCGATATCTGGGGAACACTATAACAGCTAAGTGTGACCTTGATGCTGAGATCAATAGCAGAACCAGTGATGCAGCTGCATCATTTGGGAAGCTGCGTTCCAAGGTTTTCTGCTCGCACGACCTTAAACTAGCCAGAAAAATATCTATACATATGGCATTGTGCTGCCAAACCTTCTGTACTCTTCCGAGACCTGGTGTGTGTATCGTCACCACATACGCACTTTAGATCGTTTCCACCTCAAATGCCTTCGCACCAACATGAAGATCAGATGGTCCGACCGAGTGCGAAACACTGAAGTTCTAAGACGAGCCAATGTTGGTGGCATTGAATCCTACTTAATGCGTCGACACCTTCGGTGGTGCGGTCACGTATCCCGGATGGCGGATGAGCGAGTGGCAAAGCGTATCTTCTATTCTGAGCTAGAGGAGGGCAAGCGAAATCATGGCGGTCAACTCCTCCGATTTAAAGATGTTCAGAAGAGACACATGAAAAAATGCAACATCGAACCCTCTCAATTTGAGGTTTTGGCAGCACAACGGCCAGAATGGCGCGGACTTGTAAAGAGGCGAATCCACGACTTTGAGGAGCAGCGTAAAGCAGGCCTCGACGCTAAACGCGATGAACTGAAGGCCCGTCCTCAAATTCACGTGCCCACACTGTGCACGGGAGTTTACTGCCAAAATAGGCTACAATACCCACCTGCGGGCGCATCAGCGCCGAATGATCAGGAGTAGAAGTGGTCGCTATGGGAAAGATCATCATCATTATTTATGTATTCAGCTTAGACCAATAAATATTCTAAGGTAGCTATTTAGGCACATATAGGTACGAGCACGACAAACTTTATAGTTACCTACAACGTGAAAATGATTCGCATCGCTCACATTATAAAAACAAAAGAAAGTCCAAAGTATAAGGTTAACGTGCTCTCAGTTGTACTTAACTCTATATCTAATTGATCTCGTACACTTCTTCATATGATTATGTAAAAAGTATTTTTTTATCATTTATAGTTGTTTTAAACTTCCTTCCTTACTTGCTTACCTCCCGTTTTCAAATAAAAAGCATAAAACCGGACTTATTATGTTCCCTGTTCCATCAAAACTGTAGATACCAGAAAAAATTTAAGCAATATTAAGTTAATAATTAATATAACAACTGTTTTCTAAGTTAAATAATTCGTTTTGAAAACTTCCTCGCCAGGAAACTTTCAGGTAACTTTCAGGAAACTTACCTCAGAAAAGAAAAGTTTCAAGGTAATTTTCATCTCTAGTACCTACCTAGGTAAGTACCTCCTATTATACAGTGTGTTCTAGGCGTTTATACCTATGAACGAAATCTTTTACTCTATTATCTCATCAGGCCCAAAGTTATCTACGAAATTACGAAAACAAAAACAGCTGATCCATAGAGAAACCTCCTACGAACCTAATCAAACAAAGTTTAATTCCACTTTTTAATAAAAATAAATAAACCTGAATTTTACTTTAGTTCATTATTTTATTTTGTAATCTGCTTCAAAATACAGGCTGTAAGGGACAGTTAGAGCTCTTCAAATATCGATACGAATCATTCAGGCGATGAAACTGAACAACTTTCTACAGGAAAAAAATTAAGACACGTATATTTTTTGTCACTTCCCATACTAAATGCAGTCAGCTGATCACGATTATTTAAAATATTTCAGGAGGTTAAAATATTTTTACGTCTCCTGTTTTTTTCATAAAGGAAGTTCTTTTTCTTGTTTCGTGGTCTGAAATGTATGAATGAAGCCTACAAGTATTCGATGAGATTCGATGACACCTTGAAAAAAGCTTGAACTTAATAGTTATTTATTTATTTAATTAGCTTGATAACTAGGTATTTTGTGATACATAAAATAAACATGCAAAACTCAAAAGAGATTTAATACCCCACTGGAACACTGTAGCAGAGTGCAAACTCTGCATGGACATCCTCCCTAAGCCACCCTCACATCTCCCTTTTTCGAATCATTTTATAACTTAAATTTGGAACACGGCACCGAAACGTCACCGTTCTTGGCTTTTTTTGACGCACTCTTCTCTAACTGACGGTGAAGTCAACACCTATCCTTGTTAATTTGTACTCTCGCATATTTTTGCAACTGTATTTAACCAAGTGAAGTTCCCGAAACAGTTCAAAAAGCTTTATTATCACAGTGAAAGTGAACATTTTGTCTATCTTGTATATTTTGTGATACATTAATGGACCCACCCAAGGTAAGCCTCAAATCATTCCCGACAACCATCTGCTCACCTCCATACTCAACATCACAGTGTGTTAATGTTTGTTACGTCTGCAGGGTCCATATCTTTGAATAAAGATCATCCAAGTAATATCTACCATCTATTATTTGTGGCCATCACGGCTATACTGGCGCCCAACGTGATAAGAAGAACCCAAGACTTCAACTCCAAACCCCGGAAGTTACTTCAAGACCCTGAGATCCACTACCACCCAACAACAACTCAAGACAGAAACTCAAGCCAAGAAGATATAATAATATAATTTTGTGAACCATTTATTTACCTCATACACATCCCATTAATTCATAAACTACCAAAAAATTCTAAATTATCCTACTTTATTTTCGGACCCATTTGGCATAAATAAAAAAGAACTCAAATAATCACATTCATTTATTAGGTAATTTAATAGGCAAAATAGTACAAGATAGTAAAACTCGGCAGTCCTCCAATTTCAATTCCAATCTTATAATAATAAGCGTCAGCCACCAAGAACCGCAACGTCCAACTCTGTAAATAAATAAATAAATCTGTAAATAAATTCCCATTATCATCATCATCATTATCTACAGTACACCTACAGTACACAAATCAAATCGTTACACCCCATAATACAGACAATAGACACTATCACGGATACCCATTGGTAGCTAACAATATCTTTCGAGTGTAGGATTTAGACGAAAGTCATCTTTCACTCGGAGATATAATTCACACCAATACCTAGGACAATATCCTAGGAATTGGACATACAGTAGCGGGGTTCTGCAGGTCTTCGAGACCGACAGCCAGACCCCAACTCCACAACTCAATACATACCCCATCTCATACCCCATCAACTAGCTTATTTTTCAAAATTCTAAAACGGGCATCGGCACCCCTGACCTAATTTCGGCAAAGTAATTCGGCATAAAACTTTCACCCTTTCCCACACCCCAACACCTAAATTACACATCAAACACTACACACACACTATCCTTGATAAGTACACCCACTCTGTTTTCCTTAGCTGTACAGAGCGACCCTTATTTCATAAAACTGAATGTCCAACAGTGGACAATACGCCCACTAAATAACGCGATAAATATTAAAAGCTAATACTAATTTCATTTTGATTACGATACCTACTCACTTACCTTTCCGCTGATTTCACTTTACACCACACATAAATAATTAGACTAAATTTAATTCGGAAACTAAATAAACATTCCAAAATAATTAAATAATTTGCAAATAAACAAACGTAGAATAAATTAGATTGACAAGTTTGACACGCTTGACACTGCCCAGAGATACGATCAAACAAACAAGTGTCAAGTCAAACACTCATTGTCATTGCCACTCAGTTGACACCAAGGTTGTCATTTCATTTCTCTCCTATTTTATTTTTTTGGCATCTGCTAACAGAACTTAGCCAGTGTCAGTAACCAAAGATAGTCATTGGACTTCTTTTAATTTTTGGCTCCGACCAAACGGATTTTGCCAACGTCAAGTATTAATTAATAACTTCGACTTTTCCCCACGAGCAATTCAGCTAGTGTCAATTTTATTTTAAAATTTACTTCAAAGTTTTTAAATACAAACTTTGTTTCTTTTCCTTCATAATAAAACACTACAATGGAAAACTATAATTACCTAAATAAACCTGAACTCCAATACGAATTAAAAATAAGAAACGTTGAAATCAACCAGAACCAAACTGTAGAAACTCTCCAACAATTATTAGCCCAAGCAATAACTTCCAATCAGCCAATAAACCAAACTAGCCCAAACAATCTCGATACCGATATCCGAGATATAACTAAATGCCTTAACTTAATAGAAGCTAGCCTACTAAGTTTTCCTAATAGGAAAAATAAAATACCACCTTACATTACACACACTAAGCTCAGATTCAACCTTATTAACCTTGAATCTGAAGACATTACAAACGAACAACTAACTACTCATAACGACCTATTCAAACGATTAAGAGAGCTAGAAACACAATACAACAACTTGATTAACCCACCTTCCTCCACATACTGCTCGGCACAAACCAGCAGCGTAAATCTTAACCCCGCAAACACCTATTTCGAAACACTAATTAAGTTAGCAGCAGCAGGAGGACTTAAAAAAAACCAAAACTTTTGGCAACTTATTTAATTAAAAGTATTACAGAGTTTCTTGTAAAACTACAAACTAATTCCTAATCTAGAGTAGATGCGACATCGACCGATGTAAGTATCGAAGTGCCGCTCCAGGCTCGTGTTCCAAAGGCGTCGCAGGTTACACGCGCCGCCGTCGTTGTGCAGCATCAGCAGTTTACCGGAAACGCGGTCGACGATGTTGCAATAGTCCATAGGTACTGAGTGCCGTGTGCACTGTATTGGTAGGTATCGATACGTTAGCAGATTTGGTAGAGGGTGCTAACGTAACACCTCCCCCCTAAGAGCAGCAACTATTTCTGGATGAGTCTGAGAGGAATAGTTGCTGAAGACTTCTTCGTAGTTTCAGATCTTGTAGGTACTGCAGGTTTATCGTAGGCATGTTCTACGTCTTGTGTAATCGGATCGCTTCCAGGTTTGCGTCGTAGCACGTAGCGGTGTACTACGAAACATATGGCCAGTGCAAAAGTGCTGAATAAGATTGTGTAGAGTGGTATCGTAGTATGGTATATTACATCATCGGGTATCTTGTCGACTTGAAGGGGTGCTTGCATCATTACTTTATGTTGAGTGTTCTGAAGTTCTCGCAGATTGACTGAATTCAGGTGCACGTGAGATGTTACAGCTTCCTGTTCATCGATATTCAGAGTGATATTAGTTATTCTGAGTGGTTGGCCTTCTAATCGATCGTTGCTATTGGTTAAAGTAAGGCTTGTAGTATGCAGGAAACAATTCAAAGGGATGGTTGCCAGGTAGCTGCCGTGTAGAGTTATGTAGTCCTCGTGGCCGCAGATGGTGTGGACTCTCGGTATGGGGAACGACAGAGTGTAGTGCTTCTCGTCGAGTTCCTCCGTAGCTTCTTGATGTAAAGTGATGTTGGTCATGCTGCACATCTTCTGGAGTGATTGAGTAACTATGAGGCTCTGGATACAGTCCGCTTGCTGGCGAACTTGGTGGTCCATCTTCTCTTCACAGAGAAACCAGTTGCTGAATCTGGGACATTCTGTCTCCATGTACACAAAACCGAACCTGCTGGTTGCAAGGAAAGGGAAAGGTGGGACCAGAGCCTGACTATTCTTATTAGGTACTATCGCTAACTTATAAAAATCATATATTTCTAAAGCAAATATCGGTACTTTTAAAGTAATAACTATCTTGTTACTAGAAAAGTAAAAACCAGGTTTAATTATATCGTAATATTCTCTAAAGTTCAACTCTAATATCTTATCTTTACCGTACAAATTTTGAATTTTATTAATCATCTGTTTTAAGACTTTTATAGGTAAAATAGAATGATGTGTGCTCGATGCACGAATAAATGCTAAAGTATTTTCTATCCTATTTAACTCTTGCAGAACATCATCTATATTTTCTGTAATTATTACTAAAAGCTGGGCAAATTTTGCATATTTTATAAGACTACGGTTAGTAAAACTAGCTTTATCTAATATTATATTTAAGGTTTCGTTAATTCTAACTTGATTTTCTGCAAGTTCAGTAATAGCTTGGGTGTGGTGAGACATCCATTCTTTGCTAATACTGATGTGACTGTTAAGTTCATCTACTATCTTATCTTGGCTATTTCCTAAAATCTTAATGGCATTATCAAAACGAGCAGCGTCTAGATAATCTAGGTTTCCGTTATGCTTTTATAACAGAACCTAGGCCGTCTACAATACCTCTTTTCATGCGGTTAGGCTCTAAGGTTTCTAAATTATCTAAAATAGTGGTTAGTTTGCTAGTTAAGTAATCTATCTGAAGCTCATAAAGTGTATAGGTATCGTAAGGTAATAATTTTTGGAATTCTGAAAGCTGACTTTGCAGAGTAAAAATGCTATCTTTTATATTAGGTAAATTGACAGATTGAAGAAAGGTATGGTAATGCGTGATTAGACGTGTCCTTCCGAGTTTAAATGGTAATAAACCGGGACCATCATCTAAGCTCTCAAGTTTTATCTCCTGCATCGCTCCCGGGTGGACTGCTGTCAAAGAGCAATCAGGACCAGTGTTACCCTGTAACAATTGGGCACTTTAGGACTCTCTTCAATCTACTTTTAGCTATGGGATTACGCTTCCTAGAGGTATAGATATGAATTGGTAGGTTAGCCATCACCGTGTCATGCGTATAGCGTGGTGCGAGCTTACGGCGACTAGCCAGGGGGTTCTTAACGAAGACACGCTGGTGCTCTTCGTAATCTACTTCCGGTTCGCGGGACTTGTTGCGGTTCTCTATAAGCTGGGTGCGTTGTGTTAGTAGAGGCTCATTAATAGCTTCGTACACGGTTTTCATTTGTTCGCGGTGGTTCAAAATGTACTGCT
The DNA here is from genome assembly GCA_024500475.1 of Phthorimaea operculella. NCBI lineage: Eukaryota > Metazoa > Arthropoda > Insecta > Lepidoptera > Gelechiidae > Phthorimaea > Phthorimaea operculella. The sequence continues at coordinate 52,592 of JANFCV010000543.1, forward strand.
GCATTAACTGTTTTGTTATATCGATATCAAAAGGATCTCGTGGGTCAAAGTGACCTGTAATAACGTCATAAGGACGGCATTTCGTGAAACTGTGTACAGAACTATTATAACCCAATATGGCGTAAGGAACAAGCTTGACTACGTTTTCGTCCTTGTGTTTCAGTTTCAGGATACGTAAGTGCTCTAGTAAAGTTAAATTAAATCTCTCTATATTGCCATTTTCATTAGGTGAATGTGCCAATGTGCGATGGTGGTTAATTTTGTGCAATGAGGTGAATTCTGTGAAAAGTTGATTGTTAAATTCGGGTCCATTATCTGATACTATGTTGAGAGGCAACCCGTGATGGGTACTGAACTCTAGCAATCCTTGTATAACACTAACGGCTGTGCTGTCAGATAAACGGTACGCTTGAGCATACTTTGAAAATACATCAATGATCGTTAGGTATTTTTCGTTTTGGATAGATAGTAAATCAAGATGAACGATTTCAAACGGTTTTGTAGCCGGTGGTACTACACGGAATTGCTGTTTTATAGGGTTACGATCGTACTTTGCCTGTCCACATAAAATACAGTCGTTAATGAATTTAGTTATGTGCTCACGCATTTTAGGCCAGTAATAACGTCGGGAAAGTGCCACGTAACATTCGTTTATCCCACGGTGATTCGTCTTACCGTCGTGGTAGTTACGAATGATTTCCTGTTGACGTAGGTAGTCTTTTACGTTTTCTACTTCCGTTTTAGTTAATACTAATTTCATCGCGGAGCTTTTGAAACTTTCTTGTATGATAGGGATGATACTGTACATTGCCAATGGTGGGTTAATGAATAAATCTGTCTTAATTCGGGGGTTTACGTACTCTTTATTACGTTGACTACGTCGTCTCTTAAGGAAGACTCCAACACGCACACCGATGTTCGTGTATGGGTGTCGAAAGGCTTAGTGGTAGTGGGACGTTTTTTTATGTCACCAACTACGGTAATATAAAGTTGACGGTGGAATTTATTTAAGGGTTCGTCAACTATGGGGACCTCTAGAATGGGGTTCTTGACTCGTGAGCGGATGCGGTAGATGAACCAGGCGAAGGTGGACGTTCAGATGGATTAACGACCATGGAACCTGTCTCTTCGTTATGGACTTCTATCCTGGATAGAGCATCGGCATTGGTGTTGTTCTTTCCAGCCTTATAGACGGTTTTGAAGGTATATTCGGCTAGTTTCAACTTCCAACGTATGATGCGGGAGTTGGGCTCTTAAGGCTCATAACCCACTCAAGTGGCTTATGATCCGTTACGACAGTGAACTTCCTGCCGAAAAGGTAGGGCCGAAAATACTTGGTAGCCCAAACTATAGCCAGTAATTCTTTTTCAATTACGCTATAGTTTATCTCGCTTTCGTTTAAAGTACGAGATGCGTAGCAGATTGGCTTGTCGCAAGGACAGCGCCAATCGCAAATTGACTGGCATCAGTCGAAAGGATAAAATCCTGGTTGAAGTCGGGATACTGTAAGATTGGGTCATTGGTTAGGAGGGTTTTGCATTTTTCAAATGCCTCGACATAAGCTGAATCTAACGTGATTTTACGACCTTTTTTTAAGCACTGAGTGAGAGGTTTAGTGATACGGGCAAAATCGGGAATGAACTTGCGGTAGTAACCGACAAGTCCTAGGAACTGTTTAATTTCCTTCGGAGTTTTGGGTATGGGATATTTCATTACAGCTGAAATCTTCTCGGATTAGGTTTTATACCTTCTGAAGAGATGACATGGCCTAAATACTCGGTCTCTAATTTGAGGAATTCTGATTTATCCATTTGGATCTTGAAGTTGGAGTCGCGCAGCCTCTGAAAGACCTTTTCGAGGTTTATCATGTGTTCTTGTAACGAAGTACTGAACACTATGATATCGTCTAGGTAGACAAGACATATAACGTTTTGAAGGCCTCTGAGAACGTTATCCATCACACGCTGAAATGTGGACGGAGAGTTTTTCAGGCCCATAGGCATGCGCAAAACTCATAGTGACCGTGCTCAACGTTAAATGCGGTTTTCGGGATATCGGATGGGTTCATTTCGACTTGATAAAACCGCTGGCTAAGTCCAAAGTGGTGAAATAGTTACAGTTTCCCAATTTATCTAAGACGTCGTTGATATTGGGAATCGGTACTTGTCGTCGATGGTCTTCATTCAGTTTCCTGAAATCGACAACTATGCGCCACTTGGTCTTACCTGAGGCGTCAGCTTTCTTGGCACTACCCAGATGGGTGAACCAAGCCGATTCAGACGGTCTGATAATATTCTGATCCAGCATTTTCTGAATCTGGCCTCTGACCTCGTCCCTATGTATAAAGGGTACCTGTAACTTTTGGTGTAAATGGGAACTTCGTCAGTTGTACGAATATGATGTTTTATTTTATTCGTAAAAGTTAGAGTCTCGCCGTCGAGATAGAATATGTCCGCATAGCGCGCGCATAAAGTTTCTAAGTTCGCGCGCTCTTCAGCGTTTAGGTGATCGGTTCGCAAACGGGACAAAACTATTTTCGCACGCTCTGTTTCAGTCGCGCTCGCGGGCGCAGGCTGCGCTCGGGTGCTCGTGCACTCGACAGAGTAGATAGTCGCTTCGACAGGCCGATCCATAGAAAATATTACATCATGCGGTGTCATATTCGTCACTTCAATGATACCTCGATTATTATGTACTGTAGTTAGACATTCATTTATAACGCAATTAGATAAAGTCTGTTCTGGGATAAAAGCATCGCCGTCATGAAAATTAACCGGGATTCTAAGTAGTCTGGAGGAATTGCCAGGATGATGTCTCATATAGGTTCACGTTACACGAATTGTATACGTGAATAGGGTTGGTAGCATGTCGTGTGAACAATACCCTCTTTTAATACCGATAAAGCGTCCCATTTGTATAACAGGTCATTTCCGATGAGACCGTCAAAATAGTTATGGAATTTATGGATGAAAAGTTTGATGGGCTCCGATTCTTGAAGCTCATCGAAACATGGGACGGTAATAGAATAGTTATTACGCGTGGTTGCATGGACATTAGTTACTTCGAATGGGTCGTAATTTAGGGGTGTATCATGGTAAAATTCTCTACAGATTCCGGCTCAAAATGACTGGTTCGCACCTGTATCTATTAATAATTTGAGAGGTGGATCATAAATTTGTAAGTACGGGAGAATACGCTGAGTTTGGAGATTTATTTCTATTTTGGCTTTAACATATTGGTGCGGCCTTTCTGAAAATCCTGCTCCTTTTCTACTACGGTAGCGCTAGTGGACGCGCGGGGCTCCTCCGACTCGTCGGGTACGTAGTCGTCAGGCATGCCGGCGTACTGGGGTTGTTCCGGGTAAAATGGAACCATACCGTCATCATAGGAATTTTCGAACGGGTACGCGAATTCAGGATTTTCGCACATGTACGGGTCAGCGTAGTAATAATCTCCGTCATCGTAACACTCGGTAAAATTCATTTCACGCGTTTTGAAATAATTAGAAGGTGGCGGGTTACCGTGTCTACGCCAATCGTGTCCCTGTCCCTGTCCAGAATTAAAAGGGAGAGCCTTCGTGACATAATGGCTCACGCCGCTCATAGGCTTAGGGCCTTGGTTTTGTGACTGGTTACGTTGGGGCATAGAGAACCTATTCTGCTGATAATTTGGCAATGGGGCACCGAACATTTGCTGGGTACGCGTGGGCATATTGGGCACATGAGATTGGTTAGTAAAATTGCGATTATGGTTAGGGTTAAAATTATTAGGTTTCCACTGAAATAAAGGCATAGTTTGGTTAGGTTTTTGCCAATTTGACGTATATGCAGGAAATTGGAACTGTTTTTGCATAGGCATGGCAACAGGTGGGGACATCATTTTAATTAAAGATGGTTTTTTATCTTGTAAGGAATCAGTTCGCTGCTGCAAATACATCACATTGGTTTCTTCCTGCACAAATTCGAGAGCTTTCTGTAGGCTATCAGGACGCATGCATCTTATACGAGACCCCAGTGGCTCCTTAAGGCCACGCACATACGCTTGGAGCGTCAGTTTTTGATATAAGGTCCGTTTGGCCTCAATAGTAGTGGCAATGGTCTCGTGTAAAGATATGTACGTCATGATAGTACTAAATAAATTTGCACATCTGTCATAAAATTCCTGCGGGGTACTATTTCCTTGCACTGCTAGCATAAGGTCATTATAGAGGGCCGTTTCGTCTCTTTGATCGGAAAAGTTATTTATTAAAGCGGATTTTATTGAAGGCCAATCGTCGGGACAGCCGTTTGAGTTAATTATTCTGGCTGCATTTCCCGTGATTTTATTGAGAATGCCATTAGCGAGAAAAACCCTAGCAAGCTCTTTACGTGGGTCATTATCTTCTACAACCTCTTCCTCTAACTGGTCACAGATTTTAATAAATCGCGGCAGTATGTTCGGATTGCCATCGAAATCTGGCACCAAACGCAAGGCTTTAAAAATTGAATCTGGATCGTAAGGCATTGTAAAAGAACTTTCCGAACTAGATGAGTCAAAATAGTCCTCAAAATTAAAAAGAGAATCACTCGAACTTGAATTTAATGACTCTACACTTAAGGCTCTGTTACTATCTAAACCTAACCTACGTGAATTTCTCGAACGTTCCTGCCCAGAAGGGCTACTTCTACTACGTCGAAAAATTTTTGAAACACTAAATCACTAAATTAAAAAGGAAAATTGGGGAGCAACACAACAAGAACGATTCAAGGTGTACTCACATGCGCCTCATCTCGGTTTCTCTGCGATCAATGTCCGGATCTTCGTCCTCGCCGCTGAAGCTTCGGGAACGTTTCTTCCTTAGGTTCTTCTTGAGCGGGATGCGCGGCGGGTGCTCGCGCCAGGTAGCCACAGGAACTCGATTTTTGAAGACCCTAGTCTACCCTACTCCCTCCTTAAGACTGATGACTGCGCCAATTAAGTTAGCAGCAGCAGGAGGACTTAAAAAAAACCAAAACTTTTGGCAACTTATTTAATTAAAAGTATTACAGAGTTTCTTGTAAAACTACAAACTAATTCCTAATCTAGAGTAGATGCGACATCGACCGATGTAAGTATCGAAGTGCCGCTCCAGGCTCGTGTTCCAAAGGCGTCGCAGGTTACACGCGCCGCCGTCGTTGTGCAGCATCAGCAGTTTACCGGAAACGCGGTCGACGATGTTGCAATAGTCCATAGGTACTGAGTGCCGTGTGCACTGTATTGGTAGGTATCGATACGTTAGCAGATTTGGTAGAGGGTGCTAACGTAACACACTTACCGAAAAATTAAACACAATAGCAAACAACAATAACAAATACCAAACAGACCTTAAAAGATTCATCTTTAAGGGTCAAGGCTGCCCACGAGACTTCATAATCCGTGTGGAAGAATACGCCCAAGTTAGAGGACTAACTGAACACATTCTATACAACCACATTTACGACATTCTCTCTGGACCGGCACTAGACTGGTTCAGAACACATAAAGACACACTCACAAACTGGCAAACATTCAAATCAGCAATCATAAACGATTTTAAAATTGGAAATCATGATTATAATCTAAAAAAGCTAATAGAAAATAGAAAACAACACCCTAACGAACGCGTCATAATCTACTTCTCCACTATGGAATCCTCTTCAATAAACTTCATAATCAATTGTCCGAAAACGAAAAAATTGATATTCTATTACGCAACCTACAACCCCAATATAGTTTGCGAGTAACCCAACCAGACCTTCTTTCCATTCCTACCCTCCTAGAATCATGCAAATTTACTGAAAAGTTACTTCACGTCAACAATCACTCCCAAGATTACTTCAATACTACTCCTTCTCCGTCTAATCCAAATAAAAACACTACCAATCCTAACTATCAACCATATATCCCCCCTTTCCCTTACTCCATTAATGCCGTAAAGACTAATAAACCATCCCCAACCAGCAGCCAATCCCAATTTTCATGCCCCCGCTGTAGAAACAATTCGCATATTTTACAAAATTGTACTAACCCCCAGAAAGTCTGCTTTCGTTGTGGCAACAAGGGTTACACAGCCCTAAACTGCCCTAAATGTACTAAAACTCCAAAAAACTAAATAAGGAGGAGCCCGTTCAACATGACAATTCTAAATTCGATAAACAAGATTGGACAAATTGGTTAAACTCACTTTCGATATTTTTCAAGTCTTACCACGTAAACCTTCTCTTATTCGATGATAACGATCACGAGCGACCATTTGTCGCAATAAAAATTAATAACTTACATCTGAACGGCCTCCTCGACAGCGGCAGTACTATTACAATATTAGGTAAGGATTCTTACAAAATACTACTAAAACAAGGCCTCAAATTAAACAAAAACATACGGATAACAGGTACAGTAGCCAATAACCAAAAAATAAACTCCATCGGACTAATCACTCTTCCGTAACCTATAACAATAAATTTTCACTAATATCAGCTCACGTTATACCTGAGGTATCACAAAATTTAATTTTAGGAATCGACTTTTGGAAAGCATTCAACATTGCCCCAAATGTCTTACACAAAATAGCCTCCTTCCAATCTCCTAAAACCACTACTTTCCTAATAAATAAAACCCCAGAATCAAAAACCGTCAATTCCTTCAAAAACCTTACTGAATCCCAACAAATTACAGCAAACCTAATAATAGAAAAATTCAAAAATATTTCTACGGACACAAAACCACTAGGTAGAACACACCTGGTAGAACACCGCATCGACACTGGTGATCACCCACCAATAAAACAGCGATGCTACCGTTTATCCCCTGAAAAACAAAAGGCCCTTCACAAGGAAGTTGATGACATGGTACGCTTAGACGTAATTGAACCTTGTGAAAGCCCATGGCTTAACCCAGTATTGATTACCCCTAAGAAGGACAATACCTGGAGATTTTGCGTCGACAGCCGTAAGCTCAACGCAATAACAAAAAAAGATGCCTACAAACTACCACTCATTTCTGATATCATAGATAACCTACGCGATTCCAAATACCTTTCATCCATAGACATCGCCAAAGCCTTTTGGGAAATCCCTTTGCGAGTTGAGGATAGACCCAAAACCGCTTTTCACGTACCCGGTCGCGGAATGTATCAATTTAAAGTGATGCCTTTCGGTCTCACCAACGCCCCCGCTACCCAACAAAGATTTCTGGATAGCTTACTATCAGACCTCATGTGCGACAACTCAGTATTCTGCTACCTCGACGATATAGTCATAGCCACCTCAACTTTCGAACGTCATGTTGAAATACTCAACAAACTTCTCACTAAATTAACAGATGCCAACATAACCATCAACTTCCCAAAATGCTCATTCTTCCGTAACGAATTAAAGTATCTCGGCTTCATCGTCAACAGTCAAGGTCTCCAAACAGACCCGGACAAAGTCAAAGCTATCCTGGACATACCGGTACCTAAAACAGCAAAGGATGTCAAGAAATTCCTTGGCACCGTAAGCTGGTACAGACGTTTCGTCCCAAACCTAAGCACACTAGCTACACCCTTAAACAAACTAACCTCCACCCACAAAAAAGCACCACCCTTCAAATGGACACCAGAAGCTGAATCAGCTTTCAACTCCATTAAACAAGCCTTAGTTAGCACCCCCATCCTCGCCTGCCCTGATTTCACGAAGCCTTTCGCCGTCCATTGCGATGCCTCGTCCTTCGGAATCGGAGCGATGCTCACACAAGAATTTGACGGCATAGAAAAGCCAATTGCTTATATGAGCAAATCGCTCACCCACCCCAGCGAAATTACTCGATCACAGAACGAGAACTTCTAGTGTCATAACAGCACTAGAGCACTGGCGCTGCTATCTAGATAATGGCCACAAATTCACCATCTACACCGACCACTCAGCACTACAATGGTTCCTCCGCCTAGACAACCCCACAGGTAGACTGGCACGTTGGTGCATACGCCTATCTATGTTTAATTTCGAAATAAAACATAAAAAAGGCTCCGAAAATCTAGTACCCGACCTGCTTTCGCGAAACATCCCCAATGTTAATATTATCAATTCTAGTAGTACTACAGATGAATGGTACATCTCCATTCTTAATAAATGTAAAAATAATCCCTCATCTACTCCCGACTACACAATTAAAGATAACAAACTTTATAAATACACTAATTCGCTAACCCCATTCAATTCACAATACAGCTGGAAATTGGTCGTCCCCTCAGAACACCGAAACTCCATAATTGCACAAAATCATTGCACACCAACCGCAGCTCATTTCGGTACCTTCAAAACCTACCACCGTATCAAACTAAACTATTTCTGGCCTGGCATGTACAAAGACGTGGCAACATTCATCTCACGCTGCGACACATGTCTCGCATATAAACATAGTAACCAAAATGCTATCGGTCTAATGGGCGAACCTAAACAATGCTCACGACCATTTCAGTGCCTTTCAATCGATTTTATTGGCCCACTACCCATATCGCGTAAACTAAACAGATACATACTAGTAATAACCTGCTGCTTTTCTAAATACTGCCTATTATTCCCAATTAAACGCGCAACTTCCTCGGTCATCAAACATGTCCTAGAAGACTTAGTATTCATGAACTATGGTATTCCAGAAACAGTCATTTTAGACAACGGTCCCCAAATGACAAGCCCAGAACTAACAGACATGTTTCACTCATACAAAATACCACACATACACTTTATACCCCTTCATTGCCCTCAAGTAAATACTGTTGAAAGATACAACAGAACCATTATTACGGCAGTGGCATCATTTGTTAATGACGACCACAGAACCTGGGACAAACACCTCCATAAAATACAATTCGCTATCAACTCGTCTGTTAACGAATCAACCAAGTTTACCCCAGCTTTCCTAGTATTCGGTCGCGAACTAGTACCGTGTGGTTCTACCTACTCCCAAAAGGACACCACGGACGACCTCATTTTTGCTCCAAGAGATATATATGCAGAAAATCTCGGCCAGCTTATCCCCATTTTTGATAAAGTACAATCACGACTACACTCCATTCACCAAAACAACGCATCCCACTACAACAAACATCGTCAAAACTTAGAGTTTGAACCTGGCGATATAGTTTGGAAACGCAATTATCCCATAAGCTCTTCCGACAAAAACTTCTCAGCTAAATTAGCACCAAAATACATTAAATGCATCGTATCCCAAAAGATTTCTCCTTTAGTATATAACCTAACCGATACGAACAACAACAACTTAGGACGTTGGCATATCAAAGATCTAAAACCAACCAAAACCGCAAAACAACCTAACTAAACTAAAATTTATTCAACCTATAATTATCCATAATTGGATAAAGCGTACTACACTAGAAAGTAGTCACGCACACATTTTATTTTTGTAAACCTTTTCACCTCATCACGCTTTTCGGCCTTACCATCAAACATTGACGTATGTCAAACACAACTTATGATAAATCATTTTATATTTAACTATTTTCTTCTTCACTTGTTACAATTAATTATCTAATTAAAAAATTAGATACACCTTATCGACGAAGATAACATCGTAATTACCCACTTTTCAATAATAACAATTTCTAATAAATTTATACTTCAATTTTAATTAAACTTGCTGCTAACCAAGTTTATATTAACTTAGCCTACCTTACGATTTCCACAATTTGAACTTAACGTATACGCCAACTATTTCTCGTATACAACTTTTTTCAATTACGATTCTCGTAATTATTTAATATTTTCTCTCAAACTTGTAAATACTACATCACCGTGCGGGTCTAGCGACACGATAAACAAGCCAAAAGCTAAGGATTACAGAGTCGGTTGTGACTTACAAACCGACACCACCCTGGTGGAAACTCTTCGAGAACAGTTAATACAAACAAAACTGCTCCATTTTGTAAGGGCCTGATTTCGTGTAATAGGAATAAGACACCTTGATCGATGATGAATGCTTGATATGACGTATGATTGACTTAGAACTTCCACCATGTACATACTCACTGTAGATATCACATACACTCAAAACCTTTGATCACCCACGACCCATACCTACATTTAATATTAATTTTTAATTACCTTTAAAACACTTTCAATTAATTTATTTACACTAACATTACACTCACTAATTAACACACAATATTTTGGAACACACACCAAAATTTTACCAGCATCCTATACATATTGAAATACTTCTACATTAAAAAAAAAAAAAAAAATTGATTATCGGGCAATCAATTTTTTTTTCTCCAACCCTGGTACTGTAGCAGAGTGCAAACTCTGCATGGACATCCTCCCTAAGCCACCCTCACATCTCCCTTTTTCGAATCATTTTATAACTTAAATTTGGAACACGGCACCGAAACGTCACCGTTCTTGGCTTTTTTTGACGCACTCTTCTCTAACTGACGGTGAAGTCAACACCTATCCTTGTTAATTTGTACTCTCGCATATTTTTGCAACTGTATTTAACCAAGTGAAGTTCCCGAAACAGTTCAAAAAGCTTTATTATCACAGTGAAAGTGAACATTTTGTCTATCTTGTATATTTTGTGATACATTAATGGACCCACCCAAGGTAAGCCTCAAATCATTCCCGACAACCATCTGCTCACCTCCATACTCAACATCACAGTGTGTTAATGTTTGTTACGTCTGCAGGGTCCATATCTTTGAATAAAGATCATCCAAGTAATATCTACCATCTATTATTTGTGGCCATCACGGCTATAGCACAATGTACTAAACAGCTTTGAATAGTCAGTTTTGCTTGCTTGCTGCAGCTACTTCATCATTTTCACCGGATTTAGGGAGAAACTAATTTACCAGAAAATGCTCTCGATATCCATCCTATTAAACGATTAAAACCATTCAGTTGGGATACACCTAAGCCCAGAATACATCTGCATATTCAGGTCATAAATCACTCAATATCCTTTGACCAATCACCGTAGACCCTTAGTGGATGCGTCGGCAAAGCAAAGAAAAGGTATGCCGGTGAAATATGGCTTCCATTTCTGACTAACCTTAGTTTTCTCTATTCGCAGTACCGTTCTAAGCGGCAATGGAGGGCAAAACGCGCTGAAGACCTGTTTAGAGTGACCTTACTTTTGGTAATAAGTGGAACTGACCAAGGTTCCAGGTAAACTGGACAGTCCATGCCCAGTGTTCACCACGTTGAATGCATTGGTTAGCTGGCATTCTCGGTAAAGTAGACTCATAGGTATGGACTTATCCGTTTCTACGTGAAATGGGCATCGCATATGGTGCCGGCTTTACATTAGCTGAAGTTTTAATAATGAGCATGCAGAAAACTGAAGATAGACTGGTTTGAAATAATTTTCTCCAAGGATATTATTGTGCCCAAGGCGAGCATTGGCTCATCTAAATACATCCCAAAGAAAGTCTGTAACCTAGTACAATATAGGAGGTTAAAAAATTGTTTTATTTTTTGACCAATTTAGATACAATAATTTACTTATGATGTACCACAAATCAGAGAGACGACGCGCGGGCGGTGTAGGTTGATTTTGTTTGAGTTGTAATTTACAAGAAATACTTACTTAGACAAAAAAATAATGTCGTAATTAGATTGATGATTAATTAACTGTTTTTACCACGCATTACAAAACGCCTTGTAACTACCTAATTATTATTTTTTGGCAATAGCATATACCTGAATACTCAAGGACTTATTTGTTTTATTAGATCGACTCACGAAGTTATCATATCCGGTACTGATAAGTCAGTAAAATGTATTAATAATTATATTAATATTATTTATATTATAACATTGCTGTGTGATGCCGGCTTAGAATAGCATCACCCCAATTCTAACCGTGGGTGTCGTAAAAAGCGACTAAGGGATATTCATCCAGGGAATGGGCAGCAGCGTTCCCTGTAAATGTAACATCTTGGCACTGCGCTCGCCAATCCGCCTGCCAAGCGTGGTGAGTATGGCAATACCCCCCGATAGGGGGAGGCCCATGTCCAGCAGTGGACTGTTGTGGCTGTTATGGTATGGTATTATAACATTTATAACTTATGTAACAATTATTATAAACTGTATGGAAAACCATGACATTATGATTCCTAAAAAATATAAATACGTACATAGCTTTGTCTGAGTTGTTCATAAATATAAAATGAATGAATGAACTACCAACTCATTGACTATTTTTATACTTTATTGTACATTCTACAAAAGGCGGGCCTAATGCCACGCGGCATTCTCTACCAGCCAACTAGAGGGTAAACAGAGAGAAAAAGATAGATGTGAAAACAAATAAGGATAAAACAAAATACCTAGATACCATACATACATAAAGGACGGAAATACTGCTAGCACAATCTAGTTTCAATGTGCGAAATAGTTTTTGGACTATAATTTATTGTTATTTGTTGTAATTGACACAATAACATTTAGAAATTCAATATACCTAAGGCTAAGCACTAACAGCGGGGCGCTATATAAAGGTATCGAACGTGACCAGAACTATTGAGAAATAGTTCTTAGGTATCAATATAGCAAGCAGTTGTACTATTATCAATACATAGTGTTTGATTCCGAAGCTGATCTTAGCGCAGTGGAAGCAAGTTAAAGTTATCTTAAATCTAAAACTAAATGGTCGATCAGCCTCGGAACAACATTTGACTACGATTCGTAGTGCTCTTTACTATAGCTAAATAAAATAAATTTAATGAGAGAATTTTTGTTCCGGAAAGTTTCCGGCCGAGAAATTTTTGCTGCGACGGCTCTCTCACAATCTCCTACTAACATTTAACTGCACCACCACAGCTCATATCTAAAATAAATATACCAAGTTCTGGTTGTACTAAAGGTCATCAGGGTGGTGACCTTCACGTAATGTTGCTAAATCACTGCAATGAACCAATGAACGTACTTATACAGGACCTAGCAGCGAATTGCTTACCGTGCGAATTATGACGCCGCCGTTTCCTTGTAAGTCTAGTTTTTGACAGGAAAAAAGGTATCAGGTTTTGAGGAAGACATTTGGATTGGAATTTAGGTACTAGACTTACTGCACCCGGACACCAGCTCGTGTGGCACTCCGTCCCTTCAGCAATTTTGGTTTCACCTTAGTTTTCACAAGCACTTGGGTTCACTATTGTTCATAGTTCGGCCACGTTGGCCCTCAATAAGAATCCTGCCCAGTTCGCATTCAAAGCGCACTACAAAACCACTATTCACTTGGTTTACTACTGCACAAGAACAGGGAACTCTTCCCTGGCAGCAATTGCGCATGCGAAAAACAAAGATTTCTCCCGCACACCACTGCTCGCGACAGCAACACGTTTTACTGTACAATACGCGAACCAAAGGACTTCTCCCGCATGAGAAATTACTTAAAAATATGTGGCTAACACTGGACGCGCGAGTGACTAAAAAGTAAGGTTATATTTGTCGGCGGCCGCGTGGTATCTCAATCAAAGCGCCGGAACCAAATCCGCTTGGTTCACTTCCCCACCGAACAGGGAAAAACCACACGAGAAAACCGAAAGCACACTAAATTACACCATTTCTAATTAAAATTCGCATCAACGATGCGAGCGCACGGCCACAGGACGAGACAATGACAAAACAGTGTTGCCAGCGCCGTCTGCTAAAAAAGAAATGGCTCGAGACGCAAATCGCACCGCGCGCCCATTTGATACGAAACTAAACACATAGTATAAAATGCAGTCGCTTGTAGCGTTTCTCTGCCTGTATGTCTGTCCGTCGTGGAATTAGCTAACTCCTTCTTAACCACGTAACGGATTTTGATGCGATTTTTTGTAATAGAGTGATTCAAGAGGAATGTTTATAAGTAAAACTAATAGCGAAAAAAGTCATTGAAAACTCTAACAGGCCGGTAGTTTATTATTTACCCGTTGTTTTGTGTACACTATCGAATACCTACCTACCTATTCCTAAATATTTTATTGTCTACTTAGTTATACAATTTCTTAACATCTATTCGGTTTTATTCATCTGCTAAGAATTTCATAATTTGCAGAGATTTATCTAAGAAGTTCGTTTCTTTTGTATATTTTGATTAGATTTTTCTCCTAGAATCTATTCATGACAATACCTCTTCAATACCTGTATTGTACTTCTATATTTCAACAACCTTGAGTTTTGTAGAAATCTTCTTTAGGTATTGCAAATTGCGATTGTCATCGGTTTGGTTTTTGCCGCTTTAGTAATACAACTAATAGGCACGTGATTTGATATAATAGACATAGATCGCTTACCGCGACACAATTAATGTAAAAAATGCTGATCAATTTCAATTAAAAAGAGAAAACAAATTTTCAACACTGAACAACTTTACATTAGAGGATCGTTGAACGCGTACAATTTAGAGTTTTTTTTTATTGAAGATTTATTTAAAAAAAACGCCTTAACTCTTACGGCTCTATTGGCACAGCGATTTTAATAAGCTTGTTTTTTTTTGCCTTTTTATAACACACTGAATGTTATGCATACAAGTTGTGTACCGTCTCATATTAGCCAAAACTACAAAATTAAGTATTAACGGGTGCAAGTGAGTACCCAGTTGTACGGGGAATTAATAATTTCAAATTTTTAAAAAAAGTTGTTCATTTATCATCTTTTTGTAGCTTATCCCTTCAAATATTTCTCATTGTTTTTTTTATTTATGCCAAGCTGCTGGTAGTTCTAACATTGTTTTTACAATTCCTCATTTGGTAATGCATCACACTGTCCCGTGGCTTAGTTCTGCAATGAAATGGACCCAGCTCTGCTGCTGATTAATTGTCATTTTTCTCTCATGTACAAGCCGCTGTAGGGATGTGATATAAAAATCGATTAATAAATACATCGATTCCTTTTTTTAAATAGGTAACAGTAATGTTATTTAAATAAAATGATATAAATAAAATATCTACATTATAGGCAAATTTTTCTAGTAATTCTTTTTTGCGGCTCGTGTTTGCACTTACGAATTATTTTTGAGTCTTGTTTTGTTATAATATCGATTAAAACACCTTACTAAGATCCCGTGTAATATTGTTTTTATCGGCGCCATGAAGTTATTAGTTTTCTTTTTCGAAAAATTGTTAGTCATCATCATCTGCCTGTCCTTATCCCAATTTATTTGAGGTCAGCGCAACATGTCGTTTTCCTCCATTTATCTCTATCAGCAGTCAAATCATTACAAAAAAATATAATTTGCGTAATTTCAAATAAAATACAGGAATAAAACAATTCTTCTAGAAATTCGCTAAACTAGAAAATAATCGATTATATAAAAAACGATTTTTTGTTCCTCAAGTCAAATCCCTATTCTCATGTACACGCCGTTGTATGGAAACAATGGGAGTGTTTCAATGCAAACTTGTTATTATGAACAATACTGTGCATTCGACTAATGGAAGCCGGACCGTGGTGTTGAATTAAAAGCTGAGGCGTGTAGTGGTAGAATTATTCTATACCTAGACGTGAGATAAAGTCCATTCGCAATCATAAAAAAAAAGAAAGAAAAAACCAGCCTTCTTAGCGGGAGGCCAAGTTATGCTGGGCGCAATATAGGTATAGATGCTACGAGACCAGCGTAACTTGGCCTCTCCCTGCTTAGGCTGTTCATGACACTATGATTTTGAATGGACTGTATCTCCAGTACCTACATCAACTTGCCTACCATTCAGGGACCAACTTATAGTGGTTTTTCATACTAGTAGTATAAGTTAATCCCTTCAATGGTATCTTCTAGTGGTTCCAGCCATGTTCATTGCCAGCACATTAACTATACGGATTTTACAAATTATACTAACGATACTCAGTAAAGAGTTTGACAGCCGGTGTGGCGCAGTGGTAGTGCAACGTGCGACTGTCTGTGATCTAGAAGGTACCGGGTTCGATTCTGCGTGGGACACTCACAAAGTCGATATTTATCACTTTATGAATTTGTTTCCAGTCTGGTAAGGACCTTGACGTTACTGAAGATGCGTTGCTCGAAGGGTAAGGACATTGTAGTAAAGACAAAAGTGCGCCCAGTTACTCAAATGACTCAAAATGTTAACCAAAATAGATGCAGTACAAAGCAACATGCCACCCGGTGCATTTGGGATTCAAAACGCTTCGTACACTGGCAATACTAAGTATTTAAGAGATTCGTCTATGCTGGTTTATCATAATAACAGTATGAAGGACCAGCAAAAGATGACCCCTCAAACGTTAAACTTGTAGCCTATAGTCTAGTTGAAAATGTTAACCAAAACAGTTGCAGTACAAAGCAACATACCACCCGTTGCATTTGGGATTCAAAACACTTCGTACTGGCCACTGAATATGGTTATGGTTCTATATACTGTTTCAATAAGGCTGGAGAATACTATATAAGAGATTTGTCTATGCTTGTTTATCATAATCCCACCCAAAACATAAATGTGAAAGGCTGCCAAGTTCGATAATATTGGAATGCTTCGCCTATAAAAGAAGTGAGATCTAAATAAGTACCAAGTTCCATCCACAGACCTCAGTTAAAAATAGTTACAGGAATGCACACTTGATTTTTCGCAGTTTGGAAATAAGAATCTACTTTCCAAACTGCGGAAAATCAAGTGTGCATTCCTGTAACTATTTTTAACTGAGGTCTGTGTATGGAACTTGGTACTTATTTAGATCTCACTTCTTTTATAGGCGAAGCATTCCAATATTATCGAACTTGGCAGCCTTTCACATTTATGTTTTGGGTGGATTTCATTATTTTTGTAAGGTTTATTTTCTTTTTTCATAAGATTAAGTTAGGTAAGGAAATATCCCATTTATACTTTACTTTGACTAAATACAAACCTTCGTAACGAATTTTAGGTCGGTACGACGATTGGAAGATATAGATAAATTTTTTGTTTTAGTTCCTTAGGGGTATGAATTTACACCTTCATTATTTTTAAAACCGACTCACACTTGGCCATTTTCAGATTTTTTCCTTTACCTTGACCTAAAGACCTACCTCCATGCCAAATTTCAAGTCAATACGACCATTGGAAGAGGTCTAGGTTTTTGATGAGTGAGTCAGTCAGTCAGTCAGTCAGTGAGTGTATAGTAAAAATAGCGATTTTCTGACGTCAATATCTCAAGACCTACAATAGGTACATTAATGAAATTTTGTATTTTAGATAAGTAAGTAGATCTCGACAGATACTAGAAATTTCATATGCGTAGATAAAATAGATTTTGAGTTATAGGTGGGTCGAACTTGGACCGAAATGGTTCGTGTAATATAACCCACGGCCGGTGTGTCGCTTTTTTTGCTCGAACTTGGCGGACACACTGCCGTGTGTCTAGATAACAGTATGAAGGGCCAGCAGAAATTGACTCCTCAAACGGGAAGCTTGTAGCCTATTATTCTAGTTGAAAATATTAATCAAAACAATGCAGTACAAAGCAACATACCACCCGCATTTGGGATTCAAAACACTTCGTACACTGGCAATACTAAGTATTTAAGAGATTCG